>JARHVA010000598.1:2837500-2957500 GCA_037957365.1 Torreya grandis | reverse complement strand
TGCTTAAATGAAATGCCCTGAAGTTGCCTATCAGTCCATATCTATATAGAGGGTTGGGTATAACCTGATATATAGTTGATAGCTACCCTCTCCTAATGGTTGAACCAACTATGTCTATCACAATCCATTATATTATATACATTATATGATCAATGACTGGTTGTATCTTGTATATAAGAGATGATGGAATCACTCTATATGGTATGGCATCATTCGACCAACTAGGCAATGAGTGATAGTGAACTAACCCTACCTACCCTAACTATAGAATACTAGTAATCATTTAGGTAATCAATTCAATCACTTGGGTAATCATCTAGTTGTGAAGCCACTAATGAATAATGAATAACGAGTAATAGTTACCCAAACCCAATGTAGAGTGAGGTAGAGTTCATGGGCTATGTAATAAGTGACCATTTTTCATAGTTTGGATAGCACTAACATTGACCCCCTATTCAATTTTTGTGCTAATATCCCTTTTGTACTACCCAAAAATGAGATTTTCACTAAATCTGAGTTTGTTGTTCCAACCATCACCAAACTAATACCTATTCTATTTAGTAATTTAGGTGCGTTCATGGTGTATCATGTTAATCTCATAATGAATCAATTCCAATGATCCTTTCAAACTAGTTAAATCATTCTTGAATTTTAGATATACATTCTCATTTAAATATTTAGACAAAGGTGTTATTGAGATATTTGGCCCTAATGGTATTTTGTACACATACCGATAATTATCCAAATGAATGGGTCAACTTCAATGTGGATTCATCTTTGAAGGAGTGCATTACAACTTATGGCTGCTTGTCCACTACCCCCTCTCTATAATTTAAATCTTATATGGGGTGATAATAGTGAATACCCATCTATATCTAATTTATATTGTGCCACCATATCCATTATATTATATAATTATATATTGTGGGGGAGCTCCCCCCCTTCTCTATATATGGGCCCTACTTAGAAATATGGGGTTTCCATATATAATTTATAAAGAGGGGGGATCCCCCACATTATATAGCTTTATTATATAATGGATATGGTGGCACCCCATATCCTATATAAATTTGATTATAGAGAGTGAGGGTAGGGGGTGGATCCTCCTTTGTGGGTAAATAGTAAACTTGATCCTATAAACCTTCAGCCAGTGGTAGTGGGGGCATTAAGACCAAAGCTTTCTAATAATTCCAACATGCAAGTAAGAATACAAGTTAATTAATCCCCCTCTTTCCATGAGGTTGGATAGACCCTTAAAGATCAATTATCTAAGCGAGTCACCATGATAATATGTTAGTCCCTATGGACAATGGGCCCATCATTATGGGCACAGATAACCCTCTACCATCCCATTGTATTCTATTCCATATTCTATCTCTAGACCTAGGGGATGCATATATAACTATATATGCATCTCAGGTGGGCCCAATTAGATTAAAAAACCAATATCTATTCATCCATATCCATTCATGCACAGTCATCATTCCATATCTCACTTGGATCTTATCATCAATCAATATGACTATTACTATAATAGTCTAGGGAGCATAATTTCTAGAGCATAGGGTAATAATAATGATTTTAGTAGGAATAAATGGACTGAGCCTTTTCAAGTGAGCCTCTTTGATCTCTTGTAAACCTCCCCATGATGTGGCAGAAGGGGGATATCAGGGGAAGTGGTGAGTGGATATTCCCCTATGGAGAGTTAGATGAGGGGGGACCTTTACATCTGATTTAGAGGGTGGGGATATCTTGACCATAATACCATTATGCCTTTGCAGTTCCAATTTATTTATATCCCATTTTAAATTTTTTCTATATGTGGGATCTTCTATCCCCTTGGGTAGATAATCGATCATCTTTCATTTAGATTGTGAGTAGTTTCTTGCCTGGGTAGAGCAAGCCAACCAGCCTATTTCAAAGATATTTTAAAGTAGTTTGTGTCCCTCCCTCTCCCTAATATTCTCTATTTAGATTAAGGAAGATGTTTTTTACTGAGTACCAACCTAAATCTATATATCTATATCTATACTTGTAATCTATATAGGCCTTGGGTCCCTTTACATCTATATATGGTATGGTAAGGGATCAAGGTGTGAGTGATAGCGAAGCACTATATAGATAAGATAATATTTGCTATGCTCAAGATAATATTCTCTAAACTCAAGATAAGATAATATATATAAGGAGGTCCCCTCTATATCTATCTAACTCTAATATATATAGACAGGGCAGCCACCCCCAACCATATAAAGTTGAGTTTAATGGGCTCTAACTCTAATATATATAAAGAGGGGTGACAAGTGTATATAGTTTTTTTGGAAACTCCCAAACCATATAAAGTTATGTTCCCTCTATATATATGGCCTCTATATATATATATGGGAGTTTAGAGTTTAGATATAAAGGGGAGGGGAGGGGATCAATATCTATTTTTTTGACAGTCTAGAGTTCTTTTTTTTTGCCAGTATAGAGTTCTATTCATTATGATAGATAGAGATAGAGGGGGTGGAAGTATAAAGTTATATTCATTATGATAGAGATAGAGGGGGTGAAACCCCCACAATAAATACTTTCATTGGCACCCCCACCCCCACCCTCACCCCATATATAGATTTAGATATTAATATAGATTAGAGAGGCCAAGTTTAGAGTTTAGATTTTAGATATAAAGGGGAGGGGATCCCCATATATATAGGCAATGAGTCACTATGATAGATAAAGATAGAGGGGGATGGAGGCATGGCATATTTTTTCATTGGCACCCCATCTATAGATTAAAATTCTAAAGAGGGGGGATGCTTGATCGCATCTCTATAGAATATAGATGGGAATATTTGAGAAGGTCGCCCCCTCCCTATATATATCTATATAACTCTATACAACCAATATATATTCTATATGGATCCCATTTATCATATATATATAAAGGGGAGGGGGTTGAAGGTGAATATCTATATTCAACACCCTATATAGATAGATATGATGATAGGTTCAGAGACTATAACTATATATACTCTATCTAGGCTTGGGAGGATGAAGCATATCAATCTATCTCCCTTTCCCTATTAGGGAGATATATGGATAGGAGGCTCTCAACCATAAGGGTGAGGGAGATAGATGGATAGTCTCAACCTTTCAATCAAGCATGAGTTGATGAAACCTAACAAAAGTAAACAAATTGCCATTGTGCATGTGGAATGAAGTGAGTGCAATGGGATACAATGGCCCCTGTGAGCTTTCTCCCAATAAATATCAATAGTAAGAGTGAGTTTATAGCTCCTATTTATCTCTATAGATAGTAAGATCATTCCTTCTTAGAATTTAGATGAATGATATAATATCCCCCTTTAAATCTAAGCCACTAGATAATGTAAGGCCCTCTAGTATTCTATATGATAATGAGATGAGCTACTCTTAATCTCAATCTCAACACATTAAATGATCCAAGCCCAAGCCCAAGCCCAATCCCAACTATATATGATTAGATGGAAAGCTTTAGTGTGATTCCTAAATAATGGGATTGGGAAGATTGATTCCCAAATTTAGTGGGATTGGGATATATATAATCAACCCCAAACACCATATAGATATATTTGTTCACCCCATCCTATCTCTCCCATAAACATAGTTAGAGTAGGGGGGGCTCACACATCAAATATCTATATATATGGAGATGAATCTTGGGAATCCAACTATGTCTAGGCCCCACCTCTATCTATTTTGAGATTACAGGCCAACCATAAGCCATACATCTATATATTACCATCAGAGATTATAGATCATATACAACCACCCATCCCATACCTTTATCGATAGAGGGGCCCTTATCCCTAGATATAGTTGGGGATGTGGCCCTATAGATTAGATGGTGCTGATGCCCCATAAAGAATATGGACTCTATCTCTATCTCTATCTTTAATGGGGTACCCTATCTATAGATATGGTAATACCCCCCACATCTATTCTATATGGGATATGGGAACTCCCATGACTATCTCTAGTTTCTAAATTGGTTGAGTGTAGCATAGATTCTAGTTGGTGGGACCATTCGAGAGAAAACTTCTCTCTTCCATTCATATCTCCTCTTCTAACTAAAAAGAACTCTATATAGGCCAAGCTCTCCTGCCATATCTTAGACTATAAATTGAAGCCCAAATTCTATATGGTGATATGGAATATAAACTAATGCTGAAAGGGTGTTGATAGAAGAATAATGGTTCTACTTGGGAGGCCAATCCATAGTTATAGATATACACATAGAGATAGAGGTCCCCCTATATATAGATCTAACCCCCCTATATATCTATTTGATATAGTTGAGTTTAGATAACTATATACCATGGGGGGCATGGTCTATATTAGAGTTATTTTAGTTTAGTTTATTTTAGTTTAATTATATATAGATGGCCAAAAAAAGCCATATAGATATATATGGCTTTAGGGGAGGGCCACCTTATAGATAAGATAATATTCACTATACTCAAGATAAGATAAGATAATATATATAGGGAGGGGGAGGGCAAAATAAACTCTATCTTGTTCCAAAAAAAATCTATCTTGTGCCAAAAAAACTCTAATTTATATAGAGAGGGGGATAAAAAATAACTCTATATTGGGGGCTGCCTCTAGATAGACAAGATATTATTCACTACCCCAAAAAACTATCTATATTGGGGGTCGCCCAATATAGATATATAGGCTCATAAATAGGCATTCGAACAACCACTCACGATTCAAACCAATGACGAACTCTTCATCCCATATATATAGATAGGATAAGGCCCTTATATATAAATAATCATAGTTAGAAGGCCCTTACCCTTATATATAGATATGGGTCATTGGTGGAATGTTCGGTGGTTGGTTAAATTTTTGGTGGTAGTCTAAAGCCTATATATAGATATGGGATAATCTAAATGGGTGGGGATTGGATCTATATATAGGGGCTTTGGTGGTTGTAGGAAGGCCCCTATATATAGATAGTCATTATTTGAATGCCCCTACCCCTATCCTTATATATAGTTGGGGTTGGGGCCCTCAGCCTCCCAGAGAATAGAACTAGAACTTAAATGGGCCAACCACCATATACATGTATCTATAGAGTTTTATCAATGATTATAGCCCATATAATTTATATATAGTTTTCTCTGGAAGCTGGGGGTTCCCATATATAAATAGGGATAGGGGCCCAAATCATGGATAGATTAGGGGTCAACATATCCCATATTCCATATAGATAGATAGGGATAGGGGAACATCAAATGCCTCATATATAGATAGGGGAATATGAGGCCCTCTCTTTGTATTATTATTAGTCATCAACCCCTATAATATAGTGTTTCTCTTATTTTTTTCTTATTTCTTAATTAAGGAAGAAGTAAGAAACTAGTAATAAGGGTGTGGTAGAAGAACCTATTTATTTACACATGCATGATCCCTACAGTGGTGAAGATCTCCTATTTGTCTTGGGAAGAATGACCTATAGATAAGAAATCACTCATATAAAGGGGTTGTTAGATAGTAAGGTGGAATGCCAAGTGTGAGTTAGATCCAAGAAGTGTGAGCTTGCTAAGATGCTGTCAATCTAGTCTTTGATAATAATTAAGTTGAAAAAGATAAAAGGGAAGTACTTGCATCAAATAAAAAATGAACTAAAATGAAATACAAGAAGAAATAAATGCTTGATAAAGAAAAATAAATTAAATATAGCAAAGGTGGGTCAATATAAATGATAAAGAGGTCAGGTTAGGTTTAAAAAATTAGGTAGAGGTTTGTGAATAGGTAGGGACACAAAAAGTCAGATTTGGTTGGGGGTAAGGGGTTGGAAATAACTTGATATTATTTCCTACCATAGTGACCATCAGTGGTTGGGGTGACCATTGGTGGTTAAGCTGATCATCGGTGGTTGGGTAACCATCGATGGTTGAGGGTGATCGTCAGTGATTAGGGTGATTGTTGATAGTTCATGTGGATTCTGAAGATGTTAAAAAAAAGGAGTTATAGAATGAGTTAAGGAATGGTCTAGGATTTGGTTAAGGGTTTGGCAGTTAGAAAGTAAGATGTATAAAGGTATGATTTGGATAGGGAGGTTAGAAACCAAGATAAAAAAATTGAAATACAAAGTATACCTATTTTTTTGTTTGATCATAGATGGCTGATCTTGGATTAATCTGGTAGAGTAATAGTACTTTTCCTTAAGAGCAATTTTGGTAGAGGTTCAGGTTTCTATTATAGTTGTTGAATTGATGGAAATAAGACCTGTTGGCTAGAAGTTTGATTACTTGTGTGCAAGAATTACTTGATTATATATCCCTATTAACCTCCTACTCCCCTCCTTTTATAGGCAAAGAGAGATGGAGGTAGAGGGTTCCATAGGAGGTTAGGCTAATGATTTCAATGCATCATGATTTGTTAGCACTAGGTGAGGTAAACATATTAAATTGTGCCATTTTAACTTATACATAGTTGGTTAGGTGTTTATTTAGGTGGTGAAGAGGGGACCTAATTGTTGATAGTTAGGGTGATCATCGATAGTTAAGTTGACCATCAACAGTCGAAGGTTTAGAGGTAAATGGGTCAAGGTGAGTTAAAAGGGTTGGGTTAAGGGTTAGTTAGTGTTTGAATGAGTTTAGTTAGCTAATTAGCTAACTTGACTTAGGGTTTGATGGGTTGGTTAGTTGGTGTTAAAGGGTTAGGTGGTCCTTAGGGGGTCCCAAAGTATTTCAACATCTAGACCCATTGTGTGTAATTTTTTAGTGTCTACATTTTTCTTCTTTTTATTATGTGGATTTGAATCAACAAGATATAAAACAAAAAATGAATTACTGGTTAAAGGTCTAATTACCTTGAGTATGGGAGGAGGTGTTCCCCCTTAAATTGAAAGTTGATGAGGTGAAATCAAAATCAAGTCAAGGTTTGATAAGTGGTTTATGGTGAGTCACAAGGTTGGTGGCAAAAAGGGGTTAGACATTTAAAGCACAAACATGTGCACAAAATGTGACTAAGTGTGATAGTCAAGATCACACATAGACTTAGTTTCCATAGTTAGTAAAAATAAGTCTAGTTCTAGAAGGATAAGTGATAAGTGGTCTATATGACCGTATTTAGGCATGGTGGCTAGGAACACTCGTAAACATAAGTCTCCTAGACAATGTCAGTGTTTTTGTGGGTATCTGAGGTAGTAAGTGCTCCCTTGAAAAACACAAATGGTCTAGTTTATGCACTAGGTGGTGTAAATTTAAATGTTCAACATGGTAAGGTTGGTCAGTTTAGTCAAAAGGACCAAGGTGAGGTAATCATAAAATATGTGATAGTTCAGGCCAAAATAGCCAACATCAAGGTGGATATGGTTAGGTGGTTGGTTGGTTAGAGAGGGTGTTCTCCAAAGGTTGGTTCTAGTTTGGTAGAGAAGGATAATCTCCAAAAAAGGTAACACTAAGGTGTTAGTGCCTAAAAAAGTGAAAAAGTGGGTTTGCTGACTATCAATAGTTAGAGGTCCAAAACTCAACCATCGACGGTCACCATGACTGTCTATGGTCAGGGGGAAACCCTAAAATAATGGAAAATAAAAAGTAAAAAAATGACAAGTCATTTTTAGTTTAAATCTTTTGACTCTTATGACTCGACAATTTAACATTTTGGCATGTCATGTAAGAGAGCTAACAAGGTGGGGTTGATTGCTGATTAGGTGATTGGTTGATTGTTGGTGAGGTAGACTAGAGGATGTAGGGTGGATGAGGATGTGGTAAAGTGGTGGGAGCCATAATTCCTCTTTGGTGATGATAAAAGAATGAGGTAGGTGTTGTATCAAATTCTTAGATTAGTTATTTTTGGTTATTTTAATTAAATTTAGTTAGGTTTTTTGGTGATTGGGGAGGGTTTTTGGTTTTGCCTTGGGTCTGATGTTAGGTTTGGTTTTTTGGTTAAATTTGCTTGTGAAAGTTAAAATTAGGTAGGTAGTTTAGGTTTAGAGGGGGTCAAGGTATTAAGCTATTGGTTTTATAATTAAAATGGGTTTTTGGGTGGTTTCAGGGTAGGTTAGGGTTAGGTATGTTCTACTATCAATCACACATAGTGACCATTAGTGGTCATACCTGACCATTGACAATCGGTGATTAAGGAAAATTTGTTCATGTCGATCATTAATGGTCTTAGTGAACATTAGTAGTCGACTATTTGGTTAAATACTTTTGAAAAAGAGAATTAAGGCAATTTAAAATTATCAAGTGGTTTGATAAGAAACTAAGGTAAGTTGAATAAGTAGATGATTTAGGCTGAGTTAGGCTTGAAAAAGAGGTTGATTTAGGTTGAAATGGGAAAGAATATATGTGATTAGGTAGGATGAATGAGGTAAAGAAGGTGAAGTCCATGGGGAAATTAGTTATAGAAAACTAAGTGTGCATGCTAACTTGGAATTTGTAGGCATGAGATCTGATCTAGATGTGGGATTAGGTCCCTCAAATCTTTGTGGAGATCCATCAGGGGATGATAGATGATGACTGGATGTATATGGAGGAGGTTAACCTCAGTGTGATGAGGCACTTTCAGTATGTGCTGTGAGATACGATAATGATCATGGCCCTCATCAAGAGATGGGATCTAGCCACATTCACATTTATATTACCAATGGGTGATATGACCATACTACTAGAGGATGTACATAGGATTACATAGTTGCCCATTCAGATTGAGATGATATATCATATTAAGAGTGAGGAGAGGGATGATCACATGGAGATCCTCTATGGTGATGATCATATGTTTATCAGATGCATGATGATGGATTCAATTATATGCCATTGTATTAGAGGACTAGAGATTATAGGAGATTGATGATGATGATGATGATGATAATGGCAGTCTCCTATTTTACATTGCCAAATTCAAGTAGTGGATAGTTTCTTTATCTATTGCTAGGTGTTTTGGTGTAGATGTTGCTTGGTCAGATAGTTTTTAGGTGGGCACCAATTTTGTTGGTACAAATTTATAGAGAGTTACGAGGTTTTAAGTGCATCATAGATGTGGAATCAATGTGGGGTTCATGCTTCATTATTAGGCCTATAAGCATAGCAGGGTCCTGAGGTTGATGGGGTTGTCATGGGAGGGATATGCCTGGATGGACTTCAGGGTGGGCTTCATGTGGTGGAGGGGTGATTATGCACTCATAGGAGCTAGAGGAGGCATGAGGGATATTTATTAGTTCAAGGAGGAATTACTGGCCTTAGTGGTTAGAAATGTGGTCTGGAGGCCATATATGGGCTTTTCAAGGTGGGCCCACTACACTCAACATATTTTGTCATTGTAAAGCTAGAGGTGGATTTATGGGAGGAGAGAGGGTGAGACTAAGCTTGTTCCATTTGATAAAGTTCATAGGTAGTTTGACCTAGTACAAGGGATACTAGGTCCATTCTTGAGGTATAAGAGGGAAGATGCTAAGTTTTTGCTTCTTAAGCCATAACTAGAGGATGTAGTTCTTGACCATGAGGAGCTACTAGTCAGAGTAGAGATTGATGATGCTAGTTTTGTTAATGGGTATGTATCATGGTATTAGGCCATTTATGTAGCTACATATTTTGGGTAGAATTATGGGGGTAGGTAGCCCATGGATGTGGATCCCACTAGTGGGGGTCCATAGGTATAGGTATAGTGAGGTAGCCCTGATCGATAGGTAAGAGCGACACTGGCCACTACATAGGCATAAATAATAGCAATACAAGGATAGGTGGCCACATTTTAGGGCTATATTATGACATTACAAGGTTAAGTTATGATTATGATAAGGGAGAGAGACTAGGCCAAAACTTTACTAGGCTTGATAACCTAGGTGAATGACACTTTAAGGTAGAGAGGAGGATTAGCTGTAGCACCAACATGACCACTAGGAAGAATCCCTATAGAATGATACTTGGCACCGTTGAGGAGCTATGATATTATGAGGCCATAGTTTTGACACAATGTCCACAAGAGCCTTGATGGGGTGAGTACAAAGCTAACTTGGTAGGTGGTGCATTTGTGTCAAGTCTAGGTTAGTGGGATGCTTTAGTGAGTGGGTAGGAAAGCACTTTAGGAGGGTAAGTACTAGATGGTGGTCTTAGTGTAGGAGGGGTTAGTGGTAGTGGTGCCCTTGGGGTATAGTTTATATGATATGATATATGTAGATGTATATGATTTTGTTACCAGCCTATGAGTCGATGTGGTAAGATGCATATTTTTGAGAGAGAGATGTACATGATTATATGTACTATTTTATGTTGATGAGACATGATGTATATGATGACGTGATTATATAGATTTGTTTTTATGGTTCATGGTTCATGGTTTTGGTTTCAATGTTTATGCTTATGCTTATGAGTATGGACTCAGTAGCTTAGGCATGTGATGATTATGGATGATGTTTCTGATATACACGATTATGATGATGTTTTGTTTTGTTCATGGATATGATGTTTATGATTGTGGTTAGGATGTTATTTATGATGAAAGGTTTTTGTTCTTATGATTATGATGTTTTGATTATTGTTATGATATTTTAGATTAATAGTTATGATCATGGATATGTGACATGGTTATGGTTTATGATTATAGATGTGATGAGGTTCATGATGTTTATGATTATATATGGTTTGATTATAGTTATTGATGTGGTTTATGATGTTATAATTATGTGATGTTATGATGTTACTAATGGTAGTTATGATCATGGATATGATGATATGATTATGGTTATACATGGTTATAATATGATGTTATATGATGTGATTTTTGAGAAGGGATAGGATGATACTCATGGTTATAGATATGTGATGTGGTTTATTTTGTTTGATGATAGAACATAAATTAAGTTAGATAACAAACTAGATGTGGGGCAAGAGAAAAAATGAGACATATTTCCAAGTGAATACATGAACCAATTATGAGAAGACAAGAAAAAGGCATGATGATCCTTCATTGGTAAGGAATAAATAAAACTAAAGTTAGATTGGCCTAATGAATATAATCCTTTTGAATGCTTTGCATTAGCATGCATTGGTTGATAGAAAGGTGTTTTGATCACATTGTGTCAAGTGAGCTTAAAGTCCCTTGATTTGTAAATGGTACAAAGGGTTGATGGGTGGTAGGTGATATGAAGGGAAAATGGGTGATAGGTAAGGTAAACTTATGTGGGTTAGTTTTACCCTTCTATAGGTGACCTAAGAACCATAATATATAAGTTCATGTCATATATAAGGTGTAGACTGATTGATGCAGGAAGTCTACTAATGCTATATGTGAACGCTGATTGTAACTTTCTTGGGATAGCTTGTTTTGATTTTGATATAGGGTTGTTTATTTATTTGTTTTGATAGGTTTGTGAAGATAATCAATGTGGGAAGCTTCAAATGATTTCTTTGAAAAATTTGACTCAGCCATCCTTCAAGGGAGTAGTCCAAATTTGGGTTTGTTTATTTGATAGCCGTCCTTCAAGAGAGAAGTCTATCTTTTTAAGCAATTTTAGATTTTGGGTAGTTGTCCTTCTAGGGAGTAGTCTATGTGCTTGAGATATTTTACCCAAGTAATATTTTGGTATCCTAAATTATTTTGATGCTAGGTTAGACATGGACAAGTCGATTTAGGCTTAGAGGTTTACCTTTATGAGGGCAAAACTTAGAGCATAAGAGGTTAATGATAGGTGAAAGAGGTGGTTTTGAGAGACAAATGACCATGGGATTCCATATAATTAGGGATGAAAAGTATCCATGATAACCATGCCATGGGTATAGCCTTGGTACCCATATTTATGATTAGGCTATGAATGTGATGGTTAATCACATGGTTTTATGTTGTAATCAGTTATCCTCAAAGGGATAGGACGAGGGTATGAGGAGGGTGAAAATATTATAAATTAAGGGATGAGCTTAAGTTAGACAAAGGATGAGTTTGATCCCTATTTAAAAAAATAAAATATGTAGATGTGAAGTAGTTAGAGGCTTAGATTATAGTTTATCTTCAAGAAAGGACAAATGGTAAGCTTTTGATCCATACTTATGGGTTATGATGTAGGGTCCAGCCAATTAAAAGAAAACTTTCCTTACTTGATCTTTTCCATGTTGGTTACATGTTGGTTTTCCTTTAGAATAAAATTTCCTATATTAAATTCTCATTCATTCAAGTGCTTATTATAGGAATGCTTGATTCACTCTTGATAGACACAAAGATGGTTAAGTGCTGCTAAGTAGCACTCGTCAAGTAGTTCAAGTCATGCTAGTGGCACTCTCAAAAATGATGTCTTGAAAGGATATGTGAAGAGAGGGAATATGGACTTCAAGAGATTAAACTACCTCTACTCTGAAGACTAGAGAGAAAGGGGTAGCACCCATAGAGGTTTGAATGTTAGTCTGATAGGTCCATAAAGTGAAAGGGATATGCAAGTGCCAATCTTGACAAGAGGCATTTACTACTTTGGTTAACATTTTGTTAAGGGTTTTGTTAGAGGCTTCTACTTGTCCATTTGATTATGGATGGTAAGGTGAGGAAAAACTTAACTTAATGCCAAATGCATCACAAATACCTTGGACTTGTTTGTTTTTGAAAGATTTTCCATTATTAGTGATGATCTTATGGGGAATGCTAAAACAACATATGATATGATGATTAATGAAGTTGACTATCTTGTTGGCTTTGGTTGAGATGAGAGGAATAGCCTCCAACCACTTGGTGAAATACTAAGTGGTGTTGATGATGGATTGGTGCCACAATGAAAAATGAGGATTTATTTACCCAATGAGGTCGAGTCCCCATATGAGAAAGGCCAAAAGTCCTTAGATGCTTGAAGGCCATGTGCTAACACGTGATGTAAATTAGCATGTTTTTGACATTTAACACACTTATTTACATAATCAAAACAATCTTGGTTGAGGGTGGGCCAATAGTATTTGAGGCAAATGATACATTTAGTGACATCTAGACCACTAAAGTGTCCCCCATAGATTCTATTGTGCATTTACTTGATAGCATGGGAAGCTTCATGATTATGTAGGCAATGAAGAAAGAGGTCATAAAAACCATGCTTGTAAAGGATTCCCCCTAGTATGGTATAACGAGAGGTACTCTAAACAAAGGCTCTTCAATCATTTTGAGAGGTTGGGAGGAATGATGCCAATGTTGAGGTAGTCAAAGGTTTACTCATACCATGTGTTTGATGAAGATGCCTCCACACTAAAAATGGTAGGAAGGTTAGATTGGATATAAGAGGGTGTGATAAAGTAATGGATGGTGACAAAGAGTTTGAAATTGGATGGTTGAGATGGGATTTGGGAAACAAGGGAAACCATTGTATCCATGAACTTATTGGTAGATCATGGAATAGATTAGATAAGGTAATGATCAAATGATGCTAAGAGTACATTTATGAGCTGATTGTAATTTTTCAAGACATCATTATTACATTGGTAGGATCCATTTAATTGGTTGAACACAATTTGGGAATGACCAAAGACATTAATCTTCTTGACTCCCAAGGCTAGAGAGGTTTGGATACCTATTACTAGGGCTTCATACTCAGCCATATTATTGGTACACTCAAAATCAAGCTTAAAAGAGAGATGAATAGGTTCATATCAATGGGAATGAGAATAAATCTAGAACCCCTACCTTATGGATACTTTGAGTCATCAAAAAACATGGTCATTTAGTAGGTGATGTCCTCTTGAGAAAGAGTCATAATGGACTCATCTAGAAACACAAGATGAAGTGGTTGGTTGTCTGGAAAAGGAGCTTTGACCATTTGATCAACAATAACTTTGCCTTTAATTGAATTCTACTAGAGGAACTCAAGGTAAAAATTAGCTAGGAGCATGAGCCACTTAGCCATACACTAGTTTTGATAAGGTTTAGAGTTCATTTACTTGAGTGGGTAAGTGTTGGTGATGATAAAGGTTTTATGATTGAGGAGGTAATGACAAAGTTTGGTATCCATAAATACTAAGGTGAGGTAAAGTTTCTTAATATGGGTTTATCGAGTCTCATACTCTATAAGTGTTTGACTTATGTAGTAGACTACTTACTCTTTGTTTTGATCATTATGATGAGCAAGCATTTCCCCTAAGGAATGGTTAGTAGCAAAGATATAAAGGTAGAAATGTTAGTCTTCTTTAGGAGGATAAGAACAAGTGGAGAAAGAAGGTATTATTTGAGTGAATTGAATTCTTGTTGGTAGTCCTTAGTCCACTTAATAGATGTATCTTTATTGAAAAGATGGTGAAAAGGTTAACATCTATCTACTAATTGAGAGATGAAATAACAAATGGATTAGAGCTTCCCCTGTAGGCTTTGGAGTTCTTAAGGTGGGTTGGAGGTGGCATTTTGAGGATCACTCTGACTTTGGCAAGGTCTACTTTGATTGCTTTAAGAGAGATGGTAAAGCCAAGAAGCTTTCTATATAGGACCCTAAAAACACAATTTTTGGGATTGATCTAGACATAAAAATGGATTAGGCACTCAAAGATAAGTTTGAGAATGTCTAGATGATCTTCGTGATATTTGGATTTACCAAGGAGATCATATACATAGTCCTTTATGATTTTATGGATGAGATCATAGAAGATGTAGGTCATCACACATTGGTAGGTTACTCCAACATTCTTCAAACCAAATGGCATGATTTTGTAGCAAAAGGTTTCCCAAGGGATGATGAAAGAAGTATTATTTTGATCCTTGGAAGAAATCAAGATCTAATCATATCCTGAGAACCCATCCATGAGAGATAACAACTCATGGCTAGCTATAAGATCAACAAATTGGTTAATGCTAGGCAAAGGGAAGTCATCTTTTAGACAAGAAAGGTTGAGGTCACAAAAGTCAATACAAAGGTGAAGTCCCCCTATGGGTTTGGTAATGGGGAAGATATTGGAAACCCATTGTGGATAGTCAATGGTTTGAATGAAATTGATAGATAAGAGGTGCTGAAGCTCTTCTTTGACTAGAAGGGTGATAGAAGGATGCATCCTGTGAAGCTTTTACCTAATAGGCTTAGCATTGAGATGGATCATGATGTTATGAAGAGAAATGGAAGGGTCAATCTTAAGCATATCTTGATAGGACCAAATAAATATTATGCTTTGGTCATGAAGGAAGGAAGGGTAATCCTATTGCTCTATAGAATCTAAGGATTGACCAATCCTTACAATGTGAGGGTTATTTTGAGTTCCAAGTTGACATCTATAGTGGATTCATTCAACATGGTTTAGTTTTTAGGAGGAAGGGATTTATGTATAGAATAATCCCCTACACTAAGATAAGTGAAAATGGAATCATCATCTTGACATTGGATGGTGTTAATGGTAGGATAATTATTCTCTACCATTTCAGGATGAATCAGAGGAAAGGTTTTAGTTTAACCATCCTTTTGATAGGTTAGGGGGTACAAAATAATGGTATTAACTAAAAAAAAAGTTAGGAGGAATGATTTTTAAATCCTCAGACTTCAAAAGAGGTGGGGTTGGTGAGGATGGGATGTCTTCCTCAATGGTGGCGATGGGTTTGGGTGAATCGGTGGGTTCTTCTGGTGGTATGAACTTAAGGCCAAATAACTCATGATGTTTTCAGGTTTTGATCAAACGTAACTCATGGGGTCCATATTCATAGTGACCAAGGCTAAATCATTTCTAGGAACACTTGTGAAGGTATAATTTTTCAAATTCTAATTTGTCTAAATAGGATAAATTGGAGGTAAATAGTCGGATAGAAGAGGTGGTGGAAGAAGTGAGAAGTAGATGATCAAGTCCCCCATAGATGAAATTAGTTTTGTGCTTATGGAGCTTGAAAGGGATGATGGTTATAATATTGGGGTCATAATCAAGATCTTAGTCAAGGTTCTCATACTCTTGAGGAGTGGGGAAGGCATCCATGACCAAAGGTGATAGTCTCCCAATGAGAGACATTATAACATAGGTTTTAGGGAGTCCTCTATGGGGATATGAGAGGAAGGGATAGATGAGCTAGTTAAATCTTCATCGATGGTAGGGGTGGAGTTATTATTGGTTGGTGGTGAGGTGGATGAATGAGGAAGAAGAAAATCATTGGGTTGATATGTAATGTTGCAAGATGCAAATGGACTCAAGTCAATTGGTATGATGATGACTTGACCCTCATGTTTTAACTTGACATAATGATTCAAGGTGGATGGGACATAACTCATGGCATGGAACTAAGGGTGTCTAAGTAAGACATTGCATTAGAACTCACCTTATACAACATAGAAGAGTTTGGGAATTATTGGAGGTCCCAAGTGAATATAGAGGATGACTATCCCTAAGGTAGTGGCCATAGTATCATTGAAGGAGAAAAGGACCACTATAGTTTTTGTCATGATATTCTTTGGCAACTCGAGTTAGTCATAAGCATGAGAGGAGATAATGTTAATACTAACTCCTCCATCAATCATCACCCTTTTGATGTGGGTTTGATTAATGTATCTAATGATGAAGAGGGAAGGATCAAGATCTTTAGGATGAACAAAAGGTATTTATAAATCCTTGAAAGTGAAAAGGGTGGAAAGTTGAAGGGCTCTGACAAAGGCTATAAAAGGTTGAAGATCTTTAGTTTGAACCTCTATAGATTATAGGTTCTTATTTAGTGTTTGATGAGAAAGGGATGAGCTGTTGATTAATTTGTATAACCTCATCTTCACCAGTGTTTGGTGAAGTTGTTTCAACATTACACACTAAATAGATTTAGAAGGGTTGGAAGGAGAAGCACCCAAAATTGATATTTTAGGTTTTGGTGAAGGTAAAGGTGAAGGTGATTGGCTTCAGTTGGAATGTTGAAGGTTCTTATCCTTTTGTTTATCCCAAGATTGAGTAAGTATATAGATAGTGTAGATGAGGGGAAGTGTTGGGCTAGATGGCTGCTTCGATTCCTCCTCACTCTTGGGTGAGAGTGAGGGAGTAGGTGGATGTTGGATGCATTCATTTGGTAGTGGGGTTGGTAATGGGAAAAAGGGAGGTTCATCTAATAATAGATCATCTTCACCCCATAAGTTATGGATAAGTGATTGGGGAGATTTGTAGTTTTTCATGTCATATCTAGGTGTCCTATGGTATGAACATATTAAATTTTCATTGAACCAAGATGGTTTGAGACTTGAAATATAAAAGGGTTTGATAGGTGGTAGGATTAAGGAAGAGGTTTACAATAACCTTTTTAAAATAGTTGAATAAGATTGAAGCAAAGGTGTTGGAGGTGAATGGGTTTTTAGTTTTAGGGGTGGGAGCCTTCTTATAAGTAGGCTTCACCTCGAGGGTTGTGGGTGGTGGAATGGTTTTGGTAGGTAGTTTTTGTTGGGATTGCTTGGTGTTGGTTGGTTTTGAGGTGGATGATTTGGGAATGGATGATTTTGATGATGAAGGTTTGGAGATAGGTGGGAAGTTAGAGGTAGATAGGTTAGTTAAAAAAGATGGGGAGTTTGATGATTTTGTGGGGTTAGGTAAAGGTAGAATGAAAGGAGAAGGTTTAGTTTGGGTAGTTGTGAGAGGGTTCACCTTCGTAATAGAAGGATGAGCTCCTAGGATGGTAAAAGGATAGGGGTACAAGATAGATGGTAAGAGGGAATGAGGTGGTATGGCTTTAGTTTGAGGTGAGAGTTTGGGTGGATCCACCTTCTTAGTTGGTTTGGTTAAGGTTTTATTTGGTGGACTAGATAGGGTTAAGTCTAACTTCAAAGATGGGTAATCAAGGCTAGGAGTAGGATGTATTCCTAGGTTCTTGATAGGTTTAGTTAGAGAGGTTTAAGGGATATGACAATTTTGGATGGAGGTGGTTTGGATGGTTCTCACATGGTTTTAGAGGGAGAGGTGTTTAATGAGGGAATTGAGGTGATGACGGGTTCAATAGTGGATGAAAGTGAGGTTAAAGTTTCATGTTTGTTTTGATAGGGGAGCCCAAGATGATGCCAAAATTTGTCTCTATCAAGATTGGTTTGAGAGGAAAATTATACGCTTTGGACCAATTTGGAGAAAGGTTTGTAAATTGGTTTGATTCCTTGGTCACTAGTTTCAAAGATTAGGCCCATAGGTTGAGGTGAATGAATGGTTTCTTCACCTTTGTCCTTGATGGAAGTTTCCAAGATTTGAGAGGATGTTTCTTACATAGAAGGAGTAGATAAGGTGATCTCCTTTTTTGTAATGGTTTCAAAAGAGAGAGTAGGTGACTCTATGATGGGGGAGGAAGGTGTGATGGCCTCAAGTGAAGGAATGAAGGTGGTGGATTCCTTTGTTTGGGTGTCCAAAGGAATCATGGGTAATTCCACCACTTCAATAAGTAGAGTGGGAGAAGAGGTAGTTGAGGCAGTGGTTTCCTCCTTTTGTATTTCTATCAAAGGAGAGGTGGGTAAGTTCAAGGTCTCATCAAGTAAGGAAAGAGAGGTGGTTGCTTCTTTTATTTGTTTATCCAAAAGAAAAAAGGGTGGTGATTCTACCACTTCAATGAGTGGAGTAGATGAAGAGGTAGTTGAGGTAATGGTTTCCTCAATGATAGGTTCACTAATAATAACATTGATTGTATGGACCTCACGAATGTGAGATGATTTTGGTTTATTGCTATCATGGTTGGTAGAAGGGGCATGATTGGGGAAAGGTTGCTGAAAGATATCATAGGACTAATTAGAGGGTGCATTGGTATTATCAAATACAAGTTATCCCTTATTAATCAAGTTTTGGACAATGGTTTTAAAGGTGTTACACCTACTAACGTCATGTCTAATGACACAATAGAAAGCACATAGATTGTTTTTGTTATACCAACTAGGTATAGGGAAAGAATCATCAAATTATTGGGGTGGTTTAATTGAGGGAAGTTGTATGATGTTAGATTTGAGTAACATATCAAAAACTAAAGCATAATACTTCCCTAACAGAGTATTTTTTTTGGGGCAGCCCAATTTTGATTTTGGGTTTGTTGATTAGAGGAGTTGGTTTAGTTGGGTTGGTTGATAACCAGAGGTGGGGATGTTTGGAGGATAACCATGTTTGTATCTACTTTTGGTTTGGTGTTAGATTAGTTGGATTGGTTGGTGGTTTTAGATGAGGAAGGGTCATTGGATTTGAAATTAGAATTTTTATTTCTCAATTTCAAATTTCCTTCATCAATGGCTTTGATTTCTAGTTTGCATGCCATGGTGAAAGCCTCATCAAAGGTTTTGAAAGTTTAAACCTATAGAGTAGGATCAATGTGTTTGGAAAAACCCTAATGTTAAAAGTTTAATCAACTCAGGTTAGGTTAAAGAGAAAGAGAGCACCTCTCAATCTAGCTATGAAATCAACAATTGATTCAACATCAAATTACCTTTTGGAGTAGAGGTCGGTGATAGAGACCTTTTTAGATATATTGATTGAGAAGTGATCTAAAAAGGTTTGGGCAAGTTGGGAAAAATAAAATATGGAGTGCTTGGTGAGATCACTATACCAATCTAAAGATGGTCTATGTAAAGACATGGGAAAAGTATGAAGGAGAAGAGCATCATCATATGCAATTAAATAACAAGAATGGTGAAATGCTCTTAAATGTTGTTGGGGGTCCTCCTTGCTTTGGAACTTGGAAAACTTGGGTAGTTACCATTGAGGTGGATAAGGTTGGATAGGAATAGATGGGTGAATAGGTTTATTGCAAATTTGATCATAAGACAAGAGGTTATGAGCCCCATAGATAGATGACTCTAGGTTGGTCATTTTGTCCATTAACATGTTGACCAAATATGTTTGGGGTTGGGAAGATCCATAATTGTGTGGTAAGTTTTGTTGATGTTAGGTGGATGCAATATATCGATAAATGATGAAAGGTTGAGAAGATGCCACATATTAATATGTGGTCATTGAAGGTTGGGATAATGCAATATAAAGGTTAATGGGCACAAAAGGTTGGGTAGAAGGTGTTATGTATCCTTTTGGATTAGGAACATATTGATAGGATGTCATGTATATTTGTTGAGGGATTGATGTGGGTTAATTTAGAGGTATGGATGGATTAATTGGTTGAGGTTAAGTGGTAACTCTAGTACTGATAGGTAGAAGAGTAAGAGGTATAAAAAACACCAAATTTTGAAGTGGGGTGGAAATTGGTGGGTTGGTAATGACAAGGGGAATGGTAGAAATAGGGGTAGAAGATATCCCCATAGTGGATGAAGTATGGGTAACAAGAGGTGAGGTTGCCACTATGTTAGAGGTGCTGGTTGGTGTAGGGGGTGTTTGGTTATTGGTCGGGATGCTTGATTGAGTTTGGGTGGAGGTAGTAGATTAGATATTAGTAGAAGAAGATGCTTGGTGATCATAGGTTGGGTGGAGGTAGTGCCAATAATAATATGGGGAGGCATCCCATAAAGTGGATCTCTAGGAGGAACCGAAGAAGGGGTGTGGTAAGATAGGGTGTTGAGGAAGTGTTCAAGGGCCATAAGGTTTTTATCAAGGAAGGTGGAAAAATCTACATCACTTTTGATAACTATCTAAGGCATAGTAGGAGGGGGAGAAAGATGAGGAGAATCCTCAACATCTGAAGTATACTCCATGGAGAAAAAAGAAGAGAAAGGTGGTTCTTGGTTGGTTTGATTCCTTAACTATTATCTAGTAAAGACCATGTGAGGAATATAAAAGAAATGATGAAAAGCTCACAACTCAAACACAAATCAAGTAAAATAAAAAGATCTCAAGTCAATAAAAACATACATTAGAGTGAATTTAAAAACTTAGGATTCTTTTCAGATAGCTTTTAGCTTATGCCTTAGAAAGTGTGAAGAACTTTGGTTTGTAGATTAGGTACTAGAAAGGAAGTCTAAGGTTGGTTTTAGGTGTTAAAGGCTCTCAAAAATAAGTATTTAAAGTCAGTACATGGTTTGCTATTAGGGCCCACCCCTTCACTTCACACACTGTAATGATATGGGTGTTGGGCGCTTAGCCAAGATATACATATACTAAATTTCAAAGTTTAGACTCAACTAAAGAGATAATTTTTGGTTTCTCTTCTTGGTAATGACCTCCAAGTAAGATAGCCAAAGGGTAAGGTGGTTTACTAGGAGATGAAACCCTAGTCGGGCCTTATGCCAATTATTTTGATGTGTTGATTGATTATGTGGTTTGGTAAAGTGTGTGATAACAAGAGTGAAACTATGATTGATTACATTACTTTTAAGTTAGCTAGATGAACTAAAAACATGCAAGCAATCAATGTATGCAAGGTTTATTTTATACCTAATAGAAAATTTCAACTTCATTATATGAGCATAGAATAAAGGAAGAAAAGGGCACCTATATACTACTAGTCCCATCGGGAATGCCATAATGTTTCTCTCAATTTTTGATTATTTCTTAATTAAATAAGAAGTAAGAAACTAGTAATAAGGGTGTGGTAGAAGAACCTATTTGTTTGCATGTGCATGATCTAGATGATGGTGGAGAGCTCCTCTTTGTCTTGGGAATAATGACCTATAGATAAGAAATTACTCATGAAAATGGGTTGTTAGATAGCTAGTAAGGTGGACTACCTATCATGAGCTAGATCCAAGAAGCATGAGCTTGTTAAGAAGCTATCAATCACTCTTTAATAATAGTTAAGTTTAAAGAGATAAAAGGTAAGTAATTGCATTAAATAACTAAAAAAATTGAAATGAAACACAAGAAAATATAGATTCTTGATAAAGAAAAATAAATTAATATAGAAAAAGTGGGTCAATACTAATGCTAAAGAGGTCAAGTTAGGTTCAAAAAATTAGGTAGAGGTCTATGAACAAGTAGGGACATAGAAAGTCAGATTTGGTTGGGGGTAAGGGGTTGGAAATAACTTGCAATTATTTCCTACCATAGTGATCATCGGTGGTTGGGGTGATCATCGGCAGTTAAGTTGATCATCAGTGGTTGGGGTGACCATCAATAGTTGGGTAACCATCAGTGGTTGAGGGTGAATATCAATAGTCAAGGTGACCATTGATAGTTCCTATGGATTCTAAAGATGTTAAAAAAAAGGAGTTACAAAATGGGTTAGTGAATGGTTTAGGATTTGGTTAAGGGTCTGGGAGTTAGAAAGTAAGATGTAGAAAGGTTTGATTGGATAAGGAGGTCAAAAACTAAGATAATAAAAATATAAATACAAAGTATACCTATTTTGCTATTTAATGTTAGATGGTTGATCTTGGAGCAATTTTGGTAGAGTAACAATACTTTGCCTCAAGAGCAATTTTGGTAGAGGTTTGGGTCTCTATTATAGTTACTGAATTGCTAGAAGGAAGGCTTGCTGGTTAGAAACTTGATTACATGTGTGCAAGAATTACTTGATTATAGATCCCTATTCACCTCCTACTCCCCTCCTTTTATAGGCAAAGAGAGATGGAGGTATAAGTTTCCATAGGAGGTTAGGCTATTAATTTTGGTGCATCATGATGTGTTAGCATCAGGTAAGGTAAACATATTAAACTATGACATGTTAGCTTGTACAAAACTAGTTAGGTGTTTGTTTAGGTGGTGAGGAGGGAACCTGACCATTGATGGTCAGGGTGACCATCAGTGGTTAAGATGACCATCGACTATAAAGGGTCTAGAGGTAAAGGGGTTAAGGTGAGTTAAATGGGTTGGGTTAAGGGTTAGTTAGTGTTTTAGTGAGTTTAGTTAGCTAAGTATCTAACTTGAATTATGGTTTGATGGGTTGGTTAGTGGTCCTGAAGGGATAGGTGGTCCTTAGGGGGTCTTGAAGAATTTTGACATCTAGAATCATTATGTGTAGTTTCCTATTATCTACATATAGATTAGTTTAGATATAGAGTTCATTATGCTCACCCCCATGGTATAGATTCTCTATGGATATGGGGCATAATATATAGATAGAGATAGTCTATATTCTATATGGGGCATTAACACAATATATATTAGATATATAGGGGTATTCACTATTTTCAACCCATATATAGATAGAGATTGATTATATATAGATAGGGGAGCCATATCTATCTATAGGTAGATTATAGATTTAGATTTATATATGGTCACATATATAATGGATGATGACCCCCCATATATAGAGTGGGGATAGGACCCCCATCCCCATCTCCATCCCCATCTATAGAAGGGATATAGGGGGGTTGAGTGTTTAATATGTTGTGTCACTTTCTCTCACCATGGAAAATAAATCTATAGGGGTGAGAACCATAGAATAGATAAGGATTGTCATGCCCCATATCTATTCCCATATCCCGTATCCCATATCCCATATCTATTAAAGGGGAAGGGAAATGGGGGTAGGGGCTCAGGTCACCATATTTATGTATAGGACCTCCTAGATATAAATATGGCACAAGCCATATCCCCTATCGATTTATAGGATATACGTGAGGAAATGTGGTCCTTGTAATTTAGAACTACCCAGGAAAAAAATATATAGGGGTCTCATATCCATACATAGAGCTTTAGATTGTTAAGTGGTACCAGATCCCATATAGTTAGTTTATATAGAGGGGTGGAGGGGGGAGGGGAGAGGATTGGTTGGTGGTTCCCATATATATAGATAGGGAATGGGGAGCTCCATCTATCTGGGTGATATTCAGTCAGTAAACTTAGTTGAAAATCCCTAATTTGAGATCATGTTATGCTACGTCCAATATGGGGGAGACTCATAGTCCTCCATATATCACCCTATCTATCTACATGGGCCCTAACATCTATATATATATATATGCCAAGGGGGTTAGTCATGCCCTATATATAATTGGGAATTAAAGAGACCAATGATAAAGAGCCTATATATTTATTTGGGCATCCCTGACTTTTGTGGTGCTCTAGCCATATCTATATAGAGGGGATTGGGCCATATATATATATAGGGGTTAGTATCTTGTTACCCAATCTAGTATGCCATGCTAGATTCTATATGCTCATATACATCTATATGGCTTAGGGATAGATATTCCCTATATATCCATATGGGTTGGTGGATTCCATATAGATAGATAGGGATTAGGGAGTGATAGATAGTGCATCCATGACTTCCCTATATATCTATCCAATCCCCACAATATATAGATAGAGATAGAGTCTATATTCTATATGGGGAGTATATATTATAGGCCACCATATATATATATATATATATATATAGAATATATGGAATTCTATCTATATGGCTCAAGGATAGAGATGAGATTGGTTGATGGCTATATAAATAAATATGTGAATTGAAGATTAGGGAGTTATCTGAAATCTTGAAATTCCCACCTATATCCGATGTATCAAAAAATATTAGGCCATAATAGACACACATGTGTATATATATACATATGTGTGTGTGTGTATATACATACATACATATACATATACATATATGTATATATATAGACACACACACACACACACACACATATGTATATATATAGATACACACACATATATGTATACATATGTATATACATATATCTATATATGTATATGTATACCTATGTATGTATATACATATATCTATATATATATATATATACATATGTACGTATGTATGTGTGTGTGTGTGTGTGTGTGTGTGTGTAGGGTCAATGTTCATCTATCACCTTATCTTTCTATCTGTATGGGATGTGGGAGTTCTCTTCTCCATCTATCATGAGGAGATGAATGCCAAAGAGATAGATAGGGTTCCCCTATATATATATATATATATATATATATATAGCCCAACTATCTTTATCTATATGGGGATTCCATATGGATAAAATCCCATATATATATAGACAAGGGTTGGGGATTGGATAGATAGATAGGGTCCTCACTAACTCTTGCTAGATAGGTAGGTCTTACATAGAGTTTGAGTTAAAATAGTCTTTAGGATGGGAGGAAACTTCTCTATATGGCCATATATATAGATAGGGGTTGCATATATATAAATAAATAAATAAATAAATATATATATGACCCAATCTTAGAGTTCCAAATCCCAATCCCACCATATCTATATATCCTATCACCACCACCTGTCTCTATATATATGGAATTTTATGTATATGCACCTAATCCCATAGTTACTAGCACCAACTATTGGCAATCCCAATCCCATAGTGACCTTATATATCTATCAAATCCCCACCCCCTATATATATATTATGGGCTCGACCCATCCCCATCCCCATCCCCATATAGAACTATGTCTATGTCTATGTCTATGTCTATGGCTATGGCTATGGCTATAGGATTGAGCTCATATAGATAAAATTATATATATATATATATATATATGCTATGGCTATGGCTATAGGATTGAGCTCATATAGATAAAATTATATATATATATATATATATATATATATATAATTTTATCTATATGAGCTCAATCCTATAGCCATAGCCATAGCCATAGCCATAGCCATAGCCATAGCCATAGACATAGACATAGACATGGACATAGACATAGACATAGACACACACACACACACACACACACACACACACACACACACACACACACACACACACATATAATTTTATCTATATGAGCTCAATCCTATAGCCATAGACATAGACATAGACATAGACATAGTTCTATATGGGGATGGGGATGGGCCGAGCCCGTAATATAGATCCACATATATATATCTATATATCTAGTAGTAGATACTTATCTATCTAGTGGGAACAATCCCCCACTCTATATATCTTGTATAGATAGATAGGGGCAGCCCATATAAAGAGTTTTTTGGCACCCATGTCTATATATCTTATATCTATCTAACTATATGGCTATATTCATATTCCCTATCTATATAGAGGAACCTATATAGAGGAACTATTCCCTATCTATGTGGAGGAACCCAAGTAGATATAAAAGGCATGTAAATGGTTCTCTCTCCATGGTTCCCACTAGAATATGGAGTCTATTCTTCAACATGGTGAATATCTAGTCATGACGTGGCTAATGGTTGGCTGAGGGTCCTATATATATAGAGTCAATAGGCTCCCCATATATATATATATATAGATATAGATCTCCATACTATCTAGATGATGATGCCCCCCTCTATCTAGATAGGCATATATAGGGGAGCTCTCCCCCTATATATCCCTATATATAGTGGAGGACATCACCAAATAAATGGATTAGATATAGTGACTATAGAGAATCTAATCTCTCTTGATCTATCACCTATAGATTCATAGGGGGTACCCTATCTGATAAGATAGGGGTATTCGATCTATCACCTATAGATTCATATGGGGTGCCCTATCCTTATATAGTGATAGGGGTTAAAGGCCCAATCGAATGAGCACTATCACTCACATTGCATCCTCCTTTGTCTACCCCTCCTACCCATAGATATATATGCTCCCTTTCTATCCATATATGGAAATAAAATATATCAATCAATATATATGGGGGTACCAAAAAACTATATATAGGGTGGCTATCGACTATGGGCTAACCCAACCCCATTATAGATATTTGATAGTTTTAGTTGGTAGCCTTCTATTGAGTAGAGAGGGGAGGAGGATGACTATATATAGTCATAATTGGGTGAAGGGCCCATAGATATAGAGGTACCCAACAAAGGAAGGGGAGAACCAACTAGATAGACTAATATCTATCTATCAGGGAGAACTTAGTATCATTGTATATGATTTGTGTTGGCCAACCATCACTATAAATTTAAGTGGGTGGGGATTGTATAGATCTATAGGCACTTGCTCCAAAATAAAGAAATTTCCATCCTTTTTCCATCAATTATAGAAATAAATACCACACCGATCAATCCAACCAAACACTGGTGATGATCAATCCACTCTATTACATATGCCCTATCTATCCATGGCAATCATTCTATCTTTTATATACATGATATGATCGTTGAAGGATGGATATAGATAGAGGTAGGATATATAGAGTTGATAGTTAGGAAATTATATAAACATCCTCATCTAGATAGGGTTAGATAGATATAAAGGGGCCACCCATCCTCTTTCTATATATAATTTTTTTTGCCCCCCTCTTTATAGACATTTTAGCACTTTTGGCCCTCCCTAAATGTCTTATCTTATCTTGAGCATATAAAATATTATATAATCTTGAGCATAGATAATATTATATACTCTTGAGCATAGAGAATATTATATACTCTTGAGTGTAATAATTATTATATTATCTTATCTTGAGCATAGAAAATATTATATACTCTTGAGCATAGTGAATATTATCTTGAGTGTAGCCCCTATATCTATCTCGCTTATCTTATCAATCTGGCACTATCAGAACCTATCCTTATCTACATATGGGATAAGACTAAGCATAAATTAAATGCCTACCCTAAGTTTACCCAGATATAATAGAGAAGAGTGCTAAGATATAATAATGGGTGTTGGCTCAAATAAAATAACATAATTGGGTGTTAGCTCTATTCACTCCTTAGACTAAACTAGGATATCACTTATATATTTAGGGTAGGGGTGGGAGGACCCCTATCTCCCTAGACATATATATAGGGGGAGGGTGACGACCCCAAATAGATATATAGGACCTATTTGAGAGGGATTGACATTTATATATATCTATAAGGTTGGGGCACCCTATATAGATATCTAGGAGGGATCAACAACCAACAACTAACTTTGATGACCCCCTATCTAGATGATAGGGTTAGTTCTAATCTATTACATCTCTACCCTTACTCTACTATATAGAGAGAGGGTTGGGGGTTGGGTTGGGGCCACTATAGATAGATAGGCCATGTGGGGCACTCCTTTCTCCTTATAAATCAATAAGTTGGGGATCCTTCCCATCTATATGGTTTGTAATTGGGACTATAGATAGATCTATCATTCACTCTGATTATACAAAGTTAAAGAGTCACCCAGATAGATCCATATATCTATCCCCCCCAACCCATGATAGATAAGATAATATAGATAGCTATAAGGGTTATGCTAAAGATAAGATAAGATAATATTGACTACACTCAAGATAAGATAAGATATATATGGGGAGGGGTAGGACCAAAAAAATTAGATCCCCATTCCCATCCCCATCCTAATCTATATAAAGAGGGAGAGAGAGGGAGAGGGAGAGGGAAAAAAACTCTATATTAGGGCTGCTATATAGAGTCAAGTTCAATCTTTATATAGATGGCCTCTATATATATGGGACCCTCTATATATATACAAGAGTTTAGATATAAAGGGAAGATGCACAATATATAGATAGAGGTATAGTCTATATTTTATATGGGGCATTGACACCCCTACCCCATATATAGATTTAGATTCTATATTATATTAACTATGATAGATAGAGATAGAATGGGTGGGACCCCATATATAGACTAGAGAGGCTACCCTATATATCTATCTGCTCCATATATAGAGAGGGGGTCTACCTTAAATAGATATATAGGTATATATATATCCCAGATGGTGGTGATGATGAGGGGTGAATGGATTGACCATCTTAAAGAACTAATCAACTATCACCCTATTCTATATAGATGATAGATGGGAGGGATCTCAATCAAAGATGAAGGAGGTGGAGTTCCCTCTTCCCTCTTCCCTGTTTTATATAGATGGAGATGGGGCCTCCCAATCGGTGGTTGTGATTAAAGGATTAAGAGTTCCTCTATCCTTATAAGGCCTCTAGTTGTGGAGGGAAATAGAAACATGGCATCATTGGTATATAGAATAGAGGGAGGGTGCTAGTTTTCTAGATAATCTATGAAATAGGGCAATATATATAGGGTTGGGGATATATTCCCATGTGTATCTTCTCTCCTCCCAATATAGGGGCTATACTCCCCTCCCTAGAATAGGATAGGATATAGTCCCTATATTATATATGCCTTCTCTATCTCTATCTCAACCCAATAAGTATTTATCCTAAGGAGGGATCAATCCATTAGCCTATAAAGATAGGGGGTCCCCCTAACTAGGAAGGGGGTGGCCCCCCCAAGTACTATTGTGAAAGACTGACTGCTAAATAAAATAAGAGATAGGGGAGGTGTCCTCCAAGATAAGTAGATAGGGGTAGTGGTGTAATCATTTGATACTCTAGAAAGAGGGGGTCCTCTCTTCCATAGATTTAAGGGGGGAGTTTCCTTATCCATCTCTATATAAGAGACCTAAGAGCTATATAGATAGGGGGAATTTCCTAGACTATCATGGATGTAAGTGGATGGATCTAAGGGAAAGGGTGTGCCTTCTTATTTTTATCAATCTAAGAAGTGTCTTGATTGATCTATGTGTGTGCCCTCGATCCCTAAGTTAGGGAGGGGCCAATCCATGGGTACTAGGGTTAATTGATGGCTCAGTATGTGGGTTGGCTGAGACATGGATCTAGTGTAATGTGTGCTATTTTGGGCTCCTAATCGAGAATGAAGGAGGCACTAAACCCCCTTCTAAACTCTTGATTGGTAGTTGGGTGGGCTTGGTAGTCCCTTTGTCTATATATGTAAGGACTCACCTATCTATATATGATATGGACAAGAAAAGTTGACTATAATTGAGTATATAGGGCATCCTAGATATTAATTTAAAGATAGATACAAAATTTTTATTAGTGCTATTCATGGCTATATAGATAAGGGATCCACATGTATTATCTAAGATCCATCATCAGAGTACCATCTGCTATATAAATGTTGTTACCCCTAATATGATTTGAGTGCCAGGGCCTTCATTTCAATAGATATAGATGGGGACAGGTACCATCCAACTATAGTTAGATAGATAGGTGCATTTTAATGGAATTACTTAGATGTTCACATATAATGATTTTATATTTCACAAAATAAGCAAATATGAGAGATCACACAATAATAATTGATCACAAAATAGAATAATGATAATACAACAAAGCCACTTCAAGGGGGAAACCTCCACAACCATGCACCAATAACAGAATACTTAACATAATGAATAAAGACTAACCACTACCTCTTATATATAGTCTACTTAGCCAAGGTTATTCCATAGGTTGACCTATCTAAGAACATAGAGAAATGTAACAAGTAAATAAAAGAGGCATGTAAGCCATAAGTTAGCCACACATATCCCTAGACACACCAATGGTTAATGGCATAACAAGCCCCTCCCCTTAAAAACAACATTATACTCAACATTTTGGCAACTCTAGATGTTGCTACACAAATGCTTCATCCTCCCAAGTGGCATCTTCACATGGTAGATTCTTCCATTTGATCCGGTACTCTATAATTGCTTTAGAATGTACTTGTTTAGTGCACTTATGAAAGATTGCCTTAGGATCAAGAACAACTCTACCTTCCTCATCTAATTTTGTTAATTCTATTTGAATGGCAACTCTGTGTCCAATGACTTTATTTAGGCATGATACATGAAATACTAGATGTATATGTGTGGATGAAGGAAAATCTAACTTGTAGGCCACACTGCCAATTTTATGCAAGATCTAATAAGGCCCATAATACTTAAGGGGCAACTTTTTATCCTTTTTTTATTGCTTCAATGAAATTTGTTTGTATGGATGCAAGTGAAAAAAGACCCAATCACCAGTTTCAAAATGCCTCTCACTTTTGTGTTGATCTGCCTGTTATTTCATTTGATTCTAGGCCATAGCTAAATTATCACGTAAACTTGCAAGGACCTCCTGTTGATGGTGAATATGTTCTTCAACTACATGAACCTTAGGATGGACCTTTAAGGTTGAAGTGATGGATAGAGGGTGGTATCCATATAGTGCCATAAAAGGAGACATTTTGGAAGAAATATGAATAAAAGTATTATACCACCATTCAATAAGTGGTAGCCAATGAACCCATTTATCCTATTTATTAGAAACAAAACAATAGAGATATCCTTCTAGACATTTGTTGACTAGCTTAGTTTGTCCATCAAATTGAGGATGATAGGATGAACTATGATCCAACTAGGTTCCCAAACATGTAAATAACTCAGTCCAAAAATTACTAGTAAAAATGGGATCTCTATCATTGACAATGATCTTAGGGGTCCCATGTAGTTTCTAAAATGTATTGAGAAAAGTAGTAGCTACTGTACTAGCAAAAAATGGCTAGGATAAAAAAAATGAGCATACTTACTGAGATGATCCACAACAATCATGATAAAATTTTGACCATCAGATCTTGGTAACCCTATAATGAAATCCATAGATACCTCTTCCCAATGCTAGCTAGGGATGGATAAAGGCTATAAAAGACCTGAGATTTTGATGGTTTCACATTTGTTTTGTTGATAGATCATACATTCAACCACAAATTTTTGGACATCCCCCTCGAGACCTTTCCAAAAATAATCCTACTTGATTTAATGATAGGTTTTCAAAAATATTGAATGACCCCCAATTGAAGTTGTATGAAGTTCTTGAAGGAATTTTTGTTTAAGAAGATAATTATTACATAGGTACAATCTATCTTTATATCATATTGCATTACCCTTCTATGTGAATTTTTCAAATCCACCTAACCCTTGATAAAGATTTTAAATCAAATCATGGGTAGTACTATCATGTTCACATTCTGATCATGCTTCATCTAGCCAATCTACCTACAAAATGGTTATGGCACATAATAATGCCTTAACTGATTCATCTTTTTTGGATAATGCATCTACCACCACATTATCCTTGCCTTTTTTGTAGACTATTTCAAAATCATAGCCTAACATCTTAGTTACCCATTTCTATTATTCTTTAGATGACTACCATTATTCTAAAAAATATTTGAGACTATCATGATCAGTCTTTACCTAAAAGTGATGACCCATCAAATAAGGTTTCCATTGTTTGACTAAATGTAAAATGGCCATCATTTCCTTCTCATAGATGGGCTTGTGCTGATTTTTACCATTTAGTTGATGACTTTAAAATACAAGTGGTCTACCTTCTTGCATGAGTACAACACCCAGACCATACCCATATGCATCACATTCAACCACAAAAGTCTTAGAAAAACTAGGAGTGGTCAATACTAGAGTAGTGCACATAGCCAATTTCAATTGTTTAAATGCTTGGGTAGCTACATCATTCCACTAAAATGAGTCTTTTTTTAACAAAGAGGTGAGTGGGGCTGCAATACTACCATAATTTTTGACAAACCTATGATAGTAACCAATTAAGCCCCAAAAATCCTTAGAGTTACTTGAGTATCTTAGGAATTGGCTAGTACACCATTGCTTGGATTTTTTAAGGATCCACTTTGACTCCTTCATAAGACATCAAATGACCCAAATATTCAACCTCACAAGCCCAAAAATTACATTGTAGAAGGTTTGGAAAATAATTGATTTTATTCCAAAATGGAGAGTCCCTATTTCACATATTGCAAATGGTCTTCCTAATTTTTACTATAAATAAGGATATCATCAAAGAATACTAGAAAAAATTTCCTCAAAAATGGCTTAAAAATAATATTCATAAAACTCTAAAAAGTAGATGGCGCATTTGTTAGACCAAAAGTCATAACCAGAAACTCATAGTGGCCCTCATGAGTCTTGAAAGTGGTTTTGGGTATGTCTTCATCATAGATCTAGATTTGATGATACCCAGAACATAGATCTAACTTGGTAAAATAAAGAGCACCATTTAATTCATCTAGAAAATCATTAATGATAGGAATAGGAAACTTATCTTTGATAGTGTACTTTTTGAGTTCCATGTAGTCCGGGCACATCCTTTAGGTGTCATCTTTATTTCTCACCATGACCATTGGTGAAGAAAATTTGCTTTGGCTATGGTGAATTATTCTTGCATCCAACATCTCTTATGCCATCTTTTCAATTTCACTTTTCTGGGCATAGGGATACCTATATGGCCTAATGTTGGGTGGTGTACTGCCAAGAATAAGTGTGATAGCATGATCATGCATGCAGCTAAGTGGAAGTCATTTTGGCATTTCACTAAAAATAATAGAATGGGCATCAATCACTTGTTATAGATCAAGAGGTAGAGATGGCTGAGTTGGTTATACTTCCATGAAAAATAAGCAAGCTACAAATCCCTCAACACCCTTACTGAGAATCTTTATCATTTGATGGGAGCTAACAAGTTATAAAGATTTATCCCTTAATCCCCTTAGCTCAAATGTCCTTTCTTTGGAATGAAAATGCATGAATAATTCTTGAAATATCATCTCAATAGTGCCCAAAGTGGTGAGCCACTGGATTCCCAGAATAATATCAGCTCCACCCATGGTAATAGAAAACATAGGAGAATCTAATAAGTAGTCTCCCATGGCCAACTTAATACTATGACATTTTTTTGAACAACTGACAATACCACCATCTACAATCATAACCTAAAATTTTTGAGCTAGATAAATGAAACAGTTCAAACGAGTAACCAACTTACTATGGATGAAGTTGTGTGTGTTCCCAGAATTAATCAAGATAATGACCTTCTGTTTCTTAAGGAAAACCATCACCTTGAGAGTTTGGGGAGTACTAATACCTAAAAGGGCATGACAATAAATAGTAGGCTAAGAGTCTTTAGATTCCTCCTCAGGAACTTTTACATCCTCATCATGTAATTCTTCATCATCTAGACCATCACTGGCACCTTCAATGTAAAATAACTTCTTTTTAGCATAATGATGGTCTTTGATCTATTTTCTATAGTAACCATAACATAACCCTTTAACTCACTTCTCCTCAATTTGTCATTGTGTTAATCTAGTGGGATGTGGAAATGAAGGTGCTAGAAAGTTGTGATCATGATGAGAAGTGAAAGTTTTCCTTTTGACCATATATTTTTCTTTTATCATATGTGACCTAGGGATAACTTCTGATATAGATGTTGGGTTAAAAATTCAAACCTCAAATTGGATTCTATCTTTGAGGCCACCCAAAAATAGATCAGTCAAATTTTCCTCAATGATATCTTTCACTCGTAAAGAGAAATTCTAAAACTAATGAATATAATACTTCATAGTTCCTATTTTTGATAACTTGGTAATTAGCTAAAATAGTTCTCAAAGACATTATTTCTATAATGAGCCAACAACTCCTCAATGAAAATAGACCATGTAATAGGATCACTATTCTTTTTCTTTTGATCACATAACTAGTGATACCAAATGAATTGCTCAGGTTTCAGGTATAAGGATGCCACTATGAAAGAAATAAGGGTTTGATGTAGCTTAGATAAATTCTCAATTTGGGTAATATAAGTGAGAGGATCCTTACCATCTAACTTACACATGTCCACTTTTGGCAACATTGGTTTTATACCAACATAGGAGTTATTGAGAGGAGGATTTAATGCTAAAGTGGAGGGTTGTTGGGCTAAAACTAAGATGTAAGGGCAGATAATTATGTAGTGATATGTTGCAATTCATTTTGAACCCCATTAATCTCTTTGTATATCTCTAAAACATCAGCTTGGATTATAATAAAGTCATCATGCCTCACTAAGTTCTTTATGTCTACTTGAAGCTAAGAAATCACCAGATCTAAAGTTCTAGATTCCATGTCATTGGTAGAAGGAGTCTTAGGAGTTTCTTACCCCCATTTTCTTCTTTGAGTACTTGAACCTACCATATACAAACCATAGGAGGGTTTTTACCCCAAAAAAAGTGTAACAAGAAGTGGTACCATTGTGATCAACTTGTCAAGATGAATCCAATGACTACTTTTGCTCAATATGGTAAAAAAAATTTGGTACTAAAAAAGTGTATTGACAAAATATACCATTGCAATCATCTCACTGAAATGAATCCAATGACTACAATTGTGCAACGGCAATTTTTTTTCAAACTTTTTTTTTCAATATTTTTTTTCAAAAAAGCATTTTGAGCAATACTGCACTGACAAAAAAAATTAATTCTTCCCATATTGTAAGTTATGTTTTTTCACTCCCACCACTCCTAGAAGCCATGCCTCGCTAGATCCAAAAAAAATGCCATAGGAAACTTGCCCAAATTAAAGATCTGATACCACTTATAATGAAATTACTTAGATGTTCACACAATGATTTTATATCACACAAACTAAGCAAATATGAGAGATCACACAATAATAATTGACAACAAAAAAAAATATTGGATAATATAGCAAAGCCACTTTGAGGGGGCAGCTTCCACAACCATGCACTAATAGCATAATACTTATCATAATGAATAAAGACTAACCACTACCTCCTATATATAGTATACTTAGCCAAGGTTATTCCATAGGCTAACCTATCTAAGAACATAGAGAAATGTAACAAGTAAATAAAAGAGGTACGTAAGCCACAAGTCAGACACACATATCCCTATACACACCAATGGTTAAGGGAATAACATGCATTATGAGAACTCAAGGGGGATCATACCCATATAACCTATATATCTATCTGAGGTCTCTCTATTTGGTATGGATTGATTGATTGAGATCATACTAATACCTAATACCCATATAGCCTATATATCTATCTGGGGGCTCTTTATTTGGTATGGATTGACCATGCCAACTAGATATATAAAGACACTCGACATTCCTAGATAGATATATATTACTATATAGACAAATGGGTGAGATGAATGGAGTGTACATCAAAACTACACCCTAATACTATACTAATATAGTAGTAGGCATTGAACTTGTTGAACCATCCATCATCATCGACCTATATATCTATCTCCCCTATCTATATGGACATCACCATATAGATATATATCACCTACTTGAAGTTCATTGCCTACAAGAAAGTAAGATAGATCAGAGATCATTTATTTCACCCTCCACCTACCTATCCACCAAGGCTTATTTAGATCTATGGATCATCCATTGGGGATCTCAACTCAAATCTAGGATGATAGGAGGGTGCCCCATATATTATTCTATATATAGCTATCTATTCAATGATCTAACACCAAATCTATATGATTATATGTATATGAGCTCAGCTCCCTATCTCTTTATCTATAGTATGGGGGATGGGATTTTCCAGATCGACTCAACATATCCATAGATAGGCTAGGCCCCTATCAAAAATCTATTAGGGTTAGAACATAAATGTCATCATACTTTGTATATGTGATGCATCTATATATGGGACACTTGACTGATGACTAGACTGCACTCAACCTCAACTAGGCCTGTCTTTATACATGAGACCCTATCTATGCACGGGGAGTTACTTTAGATAAGGATCAAGCCTCACTAGTTATGATCTCATAATAACATATCAATATTACTAATGAACCAATCTATGTATATTACCCCCCATATATAGAGCCCATTAAACTCAACTCAACTCAACTTAACTTAAATTTATATGGTTGGGGTTGGGGGGTTGCCAAAAAACTATAGACAGTTACCCAAAAAACTATAGATAGTTGAAAAAAACTATAGACAGTTAGGGGTGTCACAATATAGATTTTTTTGGCCCTCTATATAGATTAGAGTTTCTTTGGCCCTCTATATAAACTAAACTAAACTAAATTAAACTAACTCTAAACTTTAAACTCTAAAATCAACTCTATATTGTGACCCCTCTCTCTCTATATAGGGTACGCTATATCTATATCTAGGATAGGGAGATAGGGCTAACCTCTATTATATATGTGATACAACTAAGATGTGACTAGACTCTATAAAGTATGGTAGGGGTTGGAGATAATATAAGATAAGATATATAGGGTGTGTATGGGTGAGGGTTTTAGATCAATAGATAATGCTCCCCCACTACCATCCATCTATATCTCACCATATATATATATTGTTGGGATATATATCATATAGAAACAAATATATATGCCCCTAGAGAATATATATATAGGTTGACCCATATCCCCCTCTCTATAGTTGGGACTAGACTCCCCTATCCCTATATATATTATATAATTGGGTTAAATTTAAACTCTACTCTCTAGGGCTACCCCCCTCTATATGGGACTAAACTCCCCTATATATATAACTGGTATGACAAGGGTTCCATCTAGACATACGACAATGCCATAAAGACTCTACTTGATAGGGGATCTATTCTTTGACAAACTCTTTATATAATACATATGAAGCATATAGACTCTACTCTATAGGGTTATATCCCCTATCCCATATAGACTAGACTAAACTAAACTAGACTTTATATGCTATAACAAGGGTCCATCTATTCTCTTAGGTATATATAGATAATTAATGCTTGAATCTCCTATATATAATTAGGTTCCATCTAGACTCTAATCAATAGGGTTGTCCCATCTAGATGAGACTTTATACAATATGATATGGTTTCCATTTAGACTCTACTCTCTAGGGTAGATAGATAGATATATAGGGCTTGGGATCTATATCTATCTTAAAGGTGAGGCAAGGGAACCAGGGGTCAGGCACTCTGGGGTCAGGCCCTATCTATCTATATGGGCCTATATATCTATTGTATATATCCCAATATAGAATATATGGGTTAGTGCAATACCAAAATACAAGCTTTAACCACTCATATGAGCAATACCACCCCACTTTCTAGTCTAATATATTAGTTTCTCTATAGTCTATCTATCTATAAAGGCCTATCTATCTGGGGTAAGGGTTTGAAAATCTATAGGGTAACTAAACTCTATATGGTATAACATGGGATAGAGATAAGATAAGATATATAGGGAGGGGTCTAAATAGATAGATTCTATCAATCCACTAATCTATATAGATATTTGTTGATTTGATTTAGAGTTCTATCTATCTATCTATCTATTGATCTATATCTCTATCTGCTAATTTGCTTATCTATCTCTCTATCTATAGATCTAGATCTATATATATTAGAGTTTATTTGGCCCTCTATCCCAATTTATATATATGTTTATGGGGCTCATATGTATTTATAGATAGGCCCTCAACCCTAACTTGATTCCATATATATCTATTTATAGAGGGTTGGCATGCTGTATTAACCATTTAAACAACCTATCTATAATTAACACCTAACAACCAATACTCGACCCCCCCACTCCTCTATCTAGAGTGAGTGTTATACCATATTCTATATGCCCTATATCTCTATCTTTGAATGGTCAATAGTCTATAATTTAATTGGGTGGGGGTTGGATAGATATATAGGGCCCAACCCCAATACCCTAGATATATATTTGCCAATGTCATATGTTATAGGTACAATCACTAAGAGGGGGGGAAAATCAATGAGCCAATAATCCAAACTTCAATTCTTATCTTTACAATTAATTAACCAATTACCATAATCATTCATGAAGCATATATATCATTCAAAGAAATAAGCAAGAGAGATAATGCAAGATCAATCACATAACACATGACATACGTGGGAAACCCTCTTGGGGAATAAAACCCACTGAAACTTGAAATTAGACTACTATCATATATAACAAGATCTAATTTATCCCAACTACAACTAATCAAGGAACTACAATCCTTATTTAGTGAGACACTAATCCTATAAGGTGTTATTACATTTATCTAGTTGAGCTACAAAACAACCAGACCTTTTAGCAAGTATTACCTTGCAAGGAGGTTACAACTACCTTAGATGTTAATCTACCATAACAACACCTATGAAAATACTTCCACCTTTGAATTGATGTCAATAACACCTAATGATGGACCTCAACTTACACACTTCACCTTCACTCACACTGAAACAAGTACATAATTCTCCCAACAAAACTATGACCAACAGGTCATTTAAATAGTCCTCAATATATTATGCTCTTCAACTCATTCTTAGGGAACTCTACCCCTCCTTCAATCCATAAAACACACACAAACCTCTCTGCTATCTCTCCTTAGTCTCTCACATATAAGCTTAGAACCCAACATCTTTGGTTATAATATTTATAGAGAAATCTTGATCAACATAATCTTGGTCAGCCTTTAGGCATGTCTTAACCCTTAAGACATAGATCATATAAATATAAGGCTCAATAAAATCTACATAGGTTGGCCATAGTGTCTATGGGTCACCCTTAAGTAGTTACACCTTTTAAACAAGGCACTTGTAGCTCACCCTCAAGCAAAACATGAACACATGACCAATTCCAATTACATAGGTCAAGTCCTTATGTCCCTTAGGACATCATTAAATTTTCATAGTCAAATTAGCCTACCTCTACATATGCTTAAATAACTAAAACATAAACATTATGCACACAGTCACCATGGACAAACACACAGTCAACTTATTAAGCATTGTTCATACTCAAGATAAATTTATCACACCTCCAAAATCTACACATAGCTTCTTCATAGAGTCTACAACATACTTCAATAGCTAGTTCATCATTAGACATTGAAACAACATCAATACAAGATTGAGTATCCTTATTGTGTCACTTACAGAATAAAAATAAATACATAATCAACTTCTAGGCTTAATATCATTATTTGAATATACTTCCAGATCTTCAAATTAGGATCAATGGATGCACCATGCAGTCCTCTACCACTTTGATTTTTATTGCATGTAAAAATTTGTCTTCTATCAAAAGATATGATCAAAATATAGAGCTCTATTTTTTCTAATGTAAAATTCAAATATTTCAATAGGAATGGTCACAATTAACCTACGAACACAATGCTCAAATATCATGGACTCTTAGCTTAGGATCAATCTTGTCTAAACTTTAATGCATAGAATACCAAACTCAAATTTAAACCACAGTCACTTTGAACTCATCTTTTGTCCTCTCAAAAGTTTGACTTAATGCACTCCATCAATCTCTATGGATCAATAAGGACTTCATCGATCAATGCTCACCATTGATCAAACTATACAAACACCCACTCACCATTGGATCATTATCTTATACCTTTGATCAGATGTTAAACATCATGCACCTATCCTCATCTTGATTCCTCCTAACTCTTTGGAATCAACATGCACCATGGATCTTGCTTGAGATTTAACACTTCCAAAAATGACTATGGGAACCTTGTCAATATGCATGAGTAGCCATTTTTACACCTCAATAACTTCTTTTGTGATTACCCACAAGATCTCAAATTTGGACCAGATGATCTCCTCACATAGTATAATCTAACCATATGACATACTAATCCTAAAACTCTCTTGCATGTGAGATATAATTCCATTAAAGTGCCTTCTCATAAACTTCTCACAGAGCCAATCATGTCCAAAACTACTTGAGGGGCCAACTTTGAACATCCATAACTTTTGTCATGATTTAGCATATGATATTAAATTTAGTGAAAATGATTTGTGCTTAAAATTTAACAAACCCATGTGATCAATTTTTATTTATACCTTCACATGTGTAAGAAATAACACCTTAAAAATCCTCACTCAACTCTTTCTACCACACTACAAAATTGGCTGAGTATGGGAAAACATAGTCAATCTACTTGGGAGCCTAATTTTGAAAAAGCATATCTTTTGGCATGCTAAATTACATAATCTAGAAATTAACACAAATAAACTAGGTCTAAAAATGAATAAACCCATATAGTCATTTTGTCCTCACACCTCCACATGTGTGATTGCTAACCTCATCAACATGCTTACTCAGTGCTTTTTGGCCACTACAAATTTGGCTATGGGAAAATAGTGAAATCTAATTGAGAAGCCAAATTTTCACCCTCATAAATTTGATCATGCTTTGACACATGACATGAGATATTATACATAATAACTAGGGACTATAGTGATCACAACCATATGACCAACTCCCATTGACTCCTTCCCATGTAGCAATGGTGATGTCATCAAATTGCCTACTTTGCTCTTCTACCATTGGACCTAAAGTGTCTAGATGAGAACTGTGATCAACCAGATGAATTCTAATTATGAACACAAGCTCTCAAATCATGGATCACATCTTATAGGACCCCTTACACATGCTTAATCATCCATACAAATCCATGATCCTTTCAAGCTATGTCAATACTGAGGATCAATCAATCATCTTTCAAGCATACAAGAGCAAATACATTGCACACTTTGTCATATAAGAAAAAGCACATTGCATACTTTGTCATTGTCATATAGACTATCAAAGCACTTCATCCACCAGGACACCTCCATGACACCACCATGACATCCTCATGACAACTCTCCAATAATCTCCCCCTTTTTCATTGATGTCAACACCCATCAATATAGCAATATATAATTCACCTTCTCTCTCTTCAAAGCACAAGCACTCTTACAACATGAAACTTCTTCCCAATAGGAACTTTCTCCCCCTTTGACACAATGACAAAGTGGGCATACTCTGATCTTGAGGACCTAAAAAGACTATCAAAATAGGAAAGGACCATCTTAGAAATATGATACAAACTCCCCTTACCTTGAGCCACCTCTTCTTGTCTTAAAAATATCTTCTTTCTCCATGCCAACACTCTTTTCAATCAAACACTACAACTAATGAAGATATAACACACAAAAAGAACTAAAATATGATATCACTCATCAAAAAACATCTAAAAGGGATTCCCCCTAAGAAATCTAAGTAATTTCACCTTCTAAGGATATTTAGATCTCCACACACCATGAAGAACCACCATGTAGGCTTACTAGCCTTCTTTCACAAGACACTTCCATGATCACCATCTCTGCATTTGCACTATTCAAAATAGGAAACATGCACTGAACCAACCTGAGAACATACCTTTAGATACCCATACCTTGTTCTTTTGGATAATTTGAGCAAAAAACACTCTTTTTCAAACTAGGCCTATCTAGCCTCCTTGTAGTCCTACTTAAAATTTTATAGAGCTCACAATTTTTAGTAGACACATATTCAAAACTTGAAAATCCATATTTGGAGCACTTTGATATGCCCCCTTAATCTCATTAATTTATATCACCAGGCTCATTCTCTGCAACATACTTCCTTCATAAATCTACTAGCTAATTAACCCTCCATAATGACAACAACTTGAATAATTTGAGAATCAAAAACCTTAAAAACTCTATGAATCTTGATTTGACCACCCATTTGGCCCATTAAACAAATTAAGAATCCTCAAACCTCAACTCATAAGGCAAACCAATTTTCTAGCAAAGCTAAAAAACCTTATAAACTTAAAGTAAATAGGGTCAACAAACCTTCTTCTAGTCAACACACATCTCTAAAACTTATTGCACAACCGAAGACAACCATCACACACTTCTCGACTAAGAAATTGATCTTTCATACCTTTGGGAACCCATACATCCTACAACACATTTTAGGCCTGCTTGCCCTTAAGCCAAAAATAGGGAAAATTGAGAGCACTCAAAAATCCTCAATTAGCACATACATACCTTTAGACCTCAAAAATACCTAGAGCTCACCAAAAAGAAATGCACATAACTTTATGAGCACCAAACACTTCTTGACAATGAATAAAACTCATTAAGCCACTAGGAACCACCCAATCTAACTCTGTACTATAGCTCCTTCACAAACCTCTAAAACACGCTCATGAAATTATTGTTCCCCCTTAGAAAAATACCTTCTTTGATTGGCATAATCATCTTGAACACCTTCAATTTGACCCTGCAGACTATTACAACCATAAAACAATACAACAACACTTGCTTCTCCATTTGAAAGGAGTCTCTTAAGAAGCATATATAGAGATAACTTATAAACCTCAATACTCGTAAAACAAAAATAGATCCTCATCTTCCATATCCTCCTTGCTCATCTGATATTTTTAGTTCTTCTTCATCTTTGGTTTAGGAGAAAAAATTCCTCAACTAGTACAACATTCTCCTTTTCTACTATGATTGGATTATCAAAACATGGAGACAACATAGATTCATGACATACCTTATTATCTAAAAAATCTTCCTTGTAGCTTGGATCCTTATTATTAGGCACAAAAAATTGATGTTATTTGTATGATACATGCTCAACAATATCAAAATGTTCATTTGGATCCATAAATACCTCTGGACTAGTCTTAAATAGTACCTTGGTCTTCTCCTTGAGCTTAGTCTCTTCATTCTCAATATGAACAAAAAATGATACCTCTTGGGACTCTTCAACTTCAAAAGCATTCTACAATATAAAAAATAGATTACTTGGACCTGTAGTCCAATCATGACACACCCTTATCACCTTTGGCTTCCATGTGTTAACTTACTTTCTTTCTTAAACTCTAGGAGCCTGATTAATTTTATTCTATCTTGTAGGCCTTTGATTGCAGAACTTAGCAATGTGACCTCTCTGTTCACAATTATAGCACACCATATATATCACAAGAAAAATATCTTACCTTACCTTATTTGGATAGAAATTTACAGTGTGTCCTATATCATGACAATCAAAATAGCCTCTAATTTTTGAAGAGGACTCACCTTGTTTAATCTTATGTGGAAAATGGTTTGCAAAGTGTCCCACATAAAGATAGTTAAAGCACTTGATTCTATTCACATATTTTGACTGATGACCCCCATCATAGTCCCATGCAAATTCATTTTTAAATGGTCTCTTTCAGTCTTTATCCCTATGACCAAATTGATTACATGTATAACAGTGACCATTGTATCTTACATACCTAATGGCATTTGACTCTATGGTCTGACTTGTCTTTATTTTTATATCACCTTCAGTCTTTGTTTGATGATTTATCTTCAAAGTATGTTTGTCTTGGTTCACATAGTATTCATCTTGTCTTGAGTTACAGTCTTTTATTCTTCTTCATATCCAAGACTAGTTTTATCACTAGCATGCTTTTGACCACTCATAATATTGTCTAGATCACATGTGCTCTTTTCAAATCTCACAAATGTCTTCACCTTACTAGCTATCTTTTCCATCTTAGATTTCAAAGATTAATTTTCAAAAGCATACCTTAAACATTCATCTTTTTTAGCTTTTAGGCTTGTAGATAGAATTTATAATTTACAACTAAGATGCTTGATCATATCTTCATGCTCTTTGGCATCTTCATTCAATCTTTCTTCAAACACATTGAATTTCTCCTCATAGTCCTTGATTTTAAATTTCATATTCTTATTGATCTTTTTCTCAATCTTTAGTTCTTCAAGAGCATTCATTAAAATAATCTCATAATCCACCTCACCTTCATCATCCTCTAAATCACTCCAAGTAGACTCCTTTTGATGTGAGCAAATTCCTTCATCAACCATGAACAAGGCTTCATCTTTAATAGGACCATCATCTTCATGATCATACTCTGAGTCCCTATCTTTACTTTCATTTGATGTGCTACAATCTTCTTTGGTGTAAAGAATCTTGTTCTTAAAGGACCTCTTCTTGTTTTTATACTTCTTGAAACCTTTGTTCTTGTATGTCTTCTTATCATCATCTTGACCTTCACCATGCTATTAATAATCTTTCTTCTCATGCTTATGAGGGTAATTCTGAGCAAAATGTCCAATCTCTCCATAGTTAAAACATTTGAAGGGTAGTTTACCCTTATACTTTCCTGAACCAGTGTTGAATTTCCTAGTAATCATAGAAATTAGTTCATCATCATCAATGTCAAATATGCCATCCTCTTTGGATTTATTACCTTATAACTTCTTCTTACGCTTCATATCTATCTTGAATGCAACTTTCTTCTTTGGTGGTATATCATCATTTTTCCTCATCTCATAGGTAGTAAGGGTGTCATGCAATTGATCCATCTTCTACTGGGTAAGGTCATGACTCTCTTCTATAGTAGATAATTTTGGATCACACTTGGGGGATAGAGACCTTAATACCTTTTGAAAAATAATAGTCTCTTCAAGATTCTCTTCAATACCTCTGATGATATTCACAATCTCATCAATTCTCTACCAAAAGATGCCACAGTATCTTCTTTGTTCATCTTGAGACTTTCAAATTACCTTCTATGAGTCTACAACCTAGTAAGATTAGCCTTTGAATCTCCTTCAAAAATAGTCTTCAATTTATCCCATATTTCCTTGGTAGTTTTACAATGAATTATTTGGCGAACTTAGTTTTTGTAAGACCACAAGTGATGGTATTCATCACCTTAGATTTATTCTCAAACAACTTCTTATTTACAACACTAGATGGAAGAATAATAAGAGAAATATAACCATTTAGAACAAATTTACATACATTAAAACCTAGGGACATAGTGTAGGTCTTCATCCTAGTACCCCAAAATGCATAATTGGATCCATTGAACATCAGTGCTTGCTTAGTAGAGAAACCACCTTGTACATTCTGATTGGCCATTGTACCTTGGATAACCTTCAAGATATCAAACATTTACCAAATGACCTCACTCAGATACTAATTTTTAGAGGTATAATCAATGTGGGGGTGAATCAATGAGCCTAATAATCCAAACTTTGATTCTGATCTTTACATTTATTTAACTAGTTACCACAAGCATTCATGAAGCATATATATCATTAAAATTAATAAGTAAGAGAGATAATGCAAAATCAATCACATAACACATGACATATGTGGGAAACCCTCTTACAAAATAAAACACACTAGAACCTATAATTAGACTACTATCCTATATAATAAGATCCAATTTAGACCAACTACAATTTATCAAGGAACTACAATCCATGTCTAGTGAGACACCAATTACACAAGGTGCTACTACACCTATCTAGCTAAGCTGTAACAACAACCAGACATTTTAGTAATTATTACCTTATAAGGAGTCTACAACCACCTTAGATTATGAGATACCAAAACAACACTTATGAAAACACTTCCACCTCTAAATTGATGTCAATAATGCCTGATGATAGACCTTAGCTTATCACACTTCACCTTCATTCATAGTCAAATGTCAAGTGCATAATTCTCCCAATAGAGCTATGACCAATAGGTCATTTAAATATTTCTCAATCTATTTTACTCTTCAAATCATTCTTAGGGCACTTTTCCCCTCCTTCACTTCACAAAACACACACAAAACTCTTTGTTATCACTCCTTAGTCTCTCACATATAAGTCTAGAACTTGACATCTTTGGTTTTACTATTTATAGAGAAATCTTGATCAACACCATCTTGGTCAGCCATTAGGCATGTCTTAACCCTTAAGACATATATCACATGAATATAAGGATTAATACAATCTACATAGGTCAACCATAACATCTATGGTTCACCTTTAAGAAACTACACCTTTTAAACAAGGCACTTGTAGCTCTTATAGGTATCATGAAGACCTATTCACCTATATAACTCACCCTCAAGTAAAACATGAACACTTCTAATTACATATGTCCACTCCTTAAATTCCCTATGACATCCTCAAATGACCACAATAAACTTATCTTGCCTTTTCATATTCTCAAACAACTCCGAAATAGACCTTATGCACATAGTCACCATGGATGAACACACAATCAACTTATTAATCATTGTTTATACTCAAGATAGATTGATCACACCTCTAAAATCTACATAGAGCTTCCTCATTAAGTCTACAATATTATCCAATAGCTAATTTATCATGAGACATCAAAATAACATCAATACAAGCTCCAATATCCTTCTTGGGTCACTTTTAGAATAAGCATGAATACATAGTCAACTTTTAAGCTCAATATCATTATATACACATACTTTCAAATCTTCAAATTAGGTTCAATGGATGTGCCATGAGTCTCTACCACTTTTCTTTTTATTTCCTGAGAAAATTCATCTTCTATCAAAATATATGATCAAAATATAGAGCTCTAGTTTTTCCTATGTAAAATTCAAATATTTGAATAGCAACAATCACAATTAACCTCCAAATACAATGCTCAAATCTCATGGTCTCTCAGTTCAAGATCAATATTGCACCACCAATCTTGTTTAAGATTTAATATATACACTAAAAAACTTAAATGTTAAACCATAGTCACTTTGACCTCATCTCATGTCCTCTCAAAATGTTGACTTAATGCACTCTATCGATCTCTATGGATCAACAAGGACTTTATCGATCAACACTCACCATTGATCAAACTATATGAATAACCACTTCCATTGGATCATTATCCTATACCTTTGATTAGATGTTAAACATCATGATCTTTTTATCATCTTGATGCTTCTTGACTCCTTGGAATTAATACGCACCATTGGTCTTACTTGAGCTTTAACACTTCCAAAAATGACTAGGTATGGGAACCTTGCCAATATGCATGAGTAGCCATTTTTGCACGTCAATAACTTCTTTTGCACTTACTAATAGGATCTAAATTTTGGATAAAATGATCTCCTCACATAGGAAAATCCAACCCTATGACATAATGCTCCTAAAACTCTCACACGTGTGAGATATAATGCCATTAAAGTGCCTTCTCAAAAACATATGTCACAAAGCCAACCATGCCCAAAACTACTTGATAGGCCAACTTTGAGCATCCATAACTTCTTCCACGCTTTAACACATGATATAAAATTTAGTACAAATGGTCTATGATAAAAAATGAACAAACCTTTATGAACAATTTTTATTTACACCTTCACATGTGCAATATATAACACCTTCAAAATTTTCACTCAGCTCTTTCTTCCACACTAAAAAATTGGCTAAGTATGGGAAAACATAGTCAATCTACTTGGGAGCCCAAGTTTTCAAAATCATATCTTTTGACACGCTATATTGCATGATTTGGAGATTAATGCAACTAAACTAGGTCTAAAAATGTATAAACCCATATGATCATTTTGTCCTTACACCTCCACATGTGTGAATGTTGACCTCATCAACATGCTTACTTAGCTCTTTCTGGCCAGTTTACAAATTTGGCTAAGTATGGAAAAATAGTGAAATCTGATTGAGAATCCAACTTTTTACCCTCATAACTTTGACCATAATTTGATACATGACATGAGATCTGGTGCATAACAACTAGTGACTATAGTGATCACAACCATATGACCAACTCCCCTTGACTCCTTCCCACTTGGCAATGGTGACATCATCAAACTACCTATTGATGTGGGCCTTATACACACCATAGTTGGAATGAGGTAACCTCTAACATTTTAGGATCTCAATGTAGACAAACTCTACTCTAGGGCATGATTTGCAGGTATGTGGTTTTTTACAACCTATTGATGGAATAATGGGTAGGGTATGCAAGTTGTTAACAAGGTTTTTGGATGGAGGTATGGCTTCCTAATAGAGTGAATTCCTAAATGGGTTGGATGGGTGGATGGATTTTATTCTAGAGTGGGTAGACCTATGTAAAAAAACACAAAAAAAGGGTAAGGTAGGGAAAAAAAGAAATCTCACTAAGTCTTAGGAATTAATTCCTCGATTGGTTTTTGGACAGATCTATGTTTCCTTAAAACTAGTGCCTACTACTAGTAGTAATTGCACACTAGTAGCAAGACATGGTTAAAGAGTCTAGGGGAATGGGGATGTAAGAATTCTAATAACCTTAGAAAAAGGTTTTTCCTATCAAGGTAGATATTTCACACCCTTCAATCAAGAGATTATGGATCAGGCTAATGGATTATCTAAGGTAGCTATAACACACACTCATAAAAGTACACCAAGAAAACACAAGTGCAAATCTAGATATGTCTCAATATAACTAAAATATTTTAGTAAACTCATTTACCAATATTCAACAGCTATTGTACATCTAATATTATCATATTAATTAAAACAATCAAGAATCTATTTATAACATCAGTACACTAAAGATTTATTGAAGCTAACAACCATAAAAATAACAACCAATAACATAAAAGTGAAAAGAAAATACTCAAACATTTTGTTTAATGATAAAAAATAGCTCACTATTTGTATTCCAAAATTATCTAACACCCAAATAAAGTGGGTGGTATAATTATATATGTATAACTTTGGGATGGGTCACCTCATCCTCCAAGTCTATGCATGATTATTACATATGATAGTTAAAACATGTAGTTTTAACTGTGGTCAAAACCTTCCAAGCTAAAAAGCTATAAATAGACCAATTACCTTTAAAAATTAAATATGAAATGTGTTCATGAGAAAATATAAAATCAATTTTACAATGATTTGTCTATTTTACAAAGAATCTAAATATAAGTGCTACCAAGAGTAGCACATGCATACGTCTAAGGCTACATTCACTGGAGTGCTATATGGGCTTTAGTCAGAGTGAAAGTAGGAGTAGAAATTGAAGATGTAGCTCCACTATTATAATATTGATTCTCATTCACCTTATTCTCCTTGTATACTTTATGTGCCACCTCATGCTGCTAATGAATGATGTTTAAGTTAAGTAGTAAAGGTCAGTGGAGTCTCTTAGTTAGCCCGAGGAGTTGTGCATGTTCATACTTAGTAAGTTGGAACTTAATTCTTAAAATCTCCACTTCAGTCACCTTCTTTCTCACTTTTCTTAACTTTTATTCTATGCTTTCCACCACCAAGCCTTGTATGCTTTGCTTGAAGTTTTCAGTGGCCTCCTAGATGATTTCATGCACTTGGTAATATGGTATTAAGGATGCAACTACCTTCAACCACTCCTTGACCTCTTCATATCTAATGACCACCAAGTTCAGGGTATTAGATGCCTCAAATGTAGTCATTAGATCAAGATGGCTATACAATGAGTTGTCTATGTAGGCAACTAACATCTTAAACCTGGTACTATCTTGAGCCAAAGAGCCAAAAAATTGATTTACCTAGCTTATGTGAGGCACCATCTTGGTATTCATGAATTCCATGGCTTCTAAATAATTATAGAATTTAGAAGTGGCCTCCCTTACCTTAGATTTGATGCTTGCAGGAATGTGCACCATATTAGATTGTTCCTTAAGTTGCTCAATTTGTGCCCATGGTTCTTCTACTTCCTCCTCTAGCTCTTAGCAAGCCAACTCTATACCTTTGTGGATGGTTACCACCATATCCTTATTGCTTGAGCCAAGTCTAAAAGTTTTTCTTCATATAGTGGATGGACTACAACAATGTGAGGTTTTGCCTTCCTCCCCCTACTTGTGCTAGTTATTATAGTTTCTTTGGTAGAAGTGGAAGTGGGGAGTGGAAGGGAAAGTTGTGTAGATTGGACATGAAGTTAGGGAGTGGCCAGAGTAGTCTACACCTTCCTAGTTACCTTCTTTTTTTGTGAAGCCTCACAATAGAAGCACTCACTAGCAAGCACAAAGAGAATGGAAATAAGAAATGGTGTAGTGGTGATAGTGGAGGGATTAATGGTGACTATAGAAATGGAAGGAATGGAGGCAAAGATAAAAGGAAAAAAGGGGGTGGATATAGTAAAAGGTGTGAGGGTTTCTATAGAATAAACATATGTTGAATCAATAATGGAAATTAAAGCCAAAAGAAAGGTAAAAAATACTTGAGTACCTTGAAGTTGTAGTTCAATGGGGTCCCCTTGAAGGCTTAGATCTTTGGCCTCCTCTAATTTAGCCTCCTTATCTGAATCATCTACTAGGTCCTTGATGATGACTTCATCTCTTCCTAATTGCTACAACCTAAGAGGTAGAATGGACAAGCCTTGAGATGTTTTCATTATGGGGTTGCCTGTAGGAGTTCTTAGCTTCCTGGTGTAAACCAAGGGGTTTTTTCCTTGAATGGGAGAGTTATGGGAGGAAGATTCTACTAGTTGTGTAGTATCTACCCCAATAGTTAAAATATTAGACATGCTAGGGGTAACCATATGGACTTGAATGGTGCTAACAATAGGCATCTCTTCCTCATTAGAGGCCAAATTGATAGGATCTCATCTTTCTCCTCCTCTTAGTGTACTCAACTTGGGGAGCCCAAGTTCCCTCTTGACTATTTTCAATTTCAACTTTAATAGAAGTCCTTGAGATGAGGAAGCTTCCTTCTCCCTAGACTTCCCTCTCCAAAAGTCTGAATTCTACCAGCCCTTGAAGTATCTCTTCAGATATCCAATTCTCTAATAGAGATACTAGGCTCTATTTGGATCATCTTTAGATGATCTTCCTATAGCCTAAAAATTTGTGCTCACTCTAGGACTTCTTCATTTGATGAAACATTCAAGAAAAGGAAGTCATAGCCATAAGGTTGATGGTAGTAAGGAATGTTGAACCCATAAATATGCTGTTGTATATGCCCATGAGGGTCCCAATATATTTGTGCCATTGAAGGGAAACCATATTGGTTTAATTTTTTCACAACATCAACAAGATGTTTCCTCATAGAATATGTCATTCTGCATATAGTAATAAGGTTCCCAAAAAATAAGGCTTCTTTTGCCTAGCTAAATCTTCCTGAATTTTATTCCACAACTAGAAAGTAATTTCTTGTTCCACCAGCTTATCTAGTACGTACTTGGGGAGACATAAGGGCTCTACCTTATTCCCCTAGATGATAATGACTATAAAATTTAGATATAAAAAGTAATCTCCCTTGCTACTCAAATTATTAAAAATATTCTCCCCAATATGAGGCATGGACGAGCCATGGATGGCTTGCCACACCTGTGGATAAACATCTTCACATATTCTAATCATGTGATTCTGATAAACATATATATGCATGAATTAAAGATGGTTGCAGATTCTATTCTTTATGTAATTTATAGTTGGATCCCATAGATTACCCAAGTCTTTGTAACATGTCCCATAACTGTGTCGACCAAATATGACATCATAAAAAAGTCTCCTATGGGAGTGGGGCATTTATCCTTGTATAGAATATGCTCTCTTAATCTTAAGCTAATTACCTCCTCTAAGGCATAAGCAACACCATGTGATAACATCATATATAGTAGAGGCACCTAATCTAAATTTATGAAATAGATGTTGAGTATCCCATATAACTTATTGAGTAGAGCCATACCTATTCAAACTCCCAACCTAAATTTGTCTATTAGAATGGCTTCTTTTAGTTTTGTTACTTGCCAGGTGATAGACTGGCTTGAGAGCAACCATGAAGTGAGCACCTTTATAATTAAGGTATTAGTTTTAAATTGTACCCGAGTGTGTTTATTGTAGTATGTGTGTAAGATGGTAAGAGATAGGTATATTTGAAAGTCACTTCTAGAGATGCATGTGACTATTGTATCTCCACAAAAATGCAACAAGTAGGCATCCTATGATATCTTACCAATAAAGAATAAATCACTAAGAAGGTCAATACATGACATGACCTCTAATTTTACTATGAAAAAGTGCAATTTTGGGCACTTTTAGGCTAAAAATTCTTGAACAAATAGCCTTTTTGATAGTACCATCTCATCATCTAATAAAAACATATTAACTGAATCAATTACATCCCAAAGCTATGAATAGTTGTGATACTTATCTTCAAATACCCCTACATCGAAGATGGTGTCTTTGAGTTCTATAGTGTCTTTCATTAAAAATGCAGATGGGAGATTAATTCTTTGAGATGACATTGATGAGGAAGCCATAACTACATGTTTATTCTTGTATCTTACTCAATATGTTGTGCATTATTTATACCTGTATATTAATGCAATCGATTTAGCTCTAGCTTGATTGTTATTCACTATATACTCTTTGAAGTAGAAACTAAGGCTCTCATTCACTATTTGGGGATAAGGATACTTCAATTTCAAGATATATTGAATGCAAATGACATCTTCAATAGCTGTGTATCATCTATATAATATCCTGTATTGAATACCATTTCATGTGATATTAAATATGCAACGTTCTCTTTTCAAATTTGTTAGTTTAGGTTGGTGGGGATCCTTAGTATTTATCAAATAAGAAATATTTTATATTTATTAAGTATGACATTAATATCAATAATGTTCTTCATAATAAATCACTAAAAATTATATCATCTAAAATGTGTTTTTAGGTCAATGTTCATGAATCATTCCTTTAAGGGAATTATTTCAAATAAAATGTCTATGGCTTTTATTCCAAAGGACCTTATATACTCTTTGAAGTAGAAACTAAGGCTCTCATTCACTATTTGGGGATAAGGATACTTCAATTACAAGATATATTGAATGCAAATGACATCTCCAATAGCTGTGTATCATCTATATAATATCTTGCATTGAATACCATTTCATGTGATATTAAAAATGCAATGTTCTCTTTTCAAATTTGTTAGTTTAGGTTGGTGGGGATCCTTAGTATTTATCAAATAGGAAATATTTTAATTTACTAAGTATGGCATTAATATCAATAATGTTCTTCATAATAAATCCCTAAAAATTATAACATCTAAAATGTGTTTTTAGGTCAATGTTCATGAATAATTCCTTCAAGGGAATTATTTCAAATAAAATGTCTATGGCTATTGTTCTGAAGCACCTTGAGCAAAAGTCCCAAAGTAATTCTTTTGGAGGGATATTTCATGGTTAAAGGTAATTAATTTTTTTTGAAGGGTAATTTCAGTATGAAAGACATTTCATAGGGAATTTTATCCATGACAAAAGTCCTGAAGGGTATACTTCAAAAATGCTGAAGGGCACTTTTAAAATTCCCAAAGGGTGGTTTGGAGTGCTGAAGGGCACCTTTGATTTTCAAAGGGTAATTTTGTATGACTAAGGGTCACATCAAAGGTCCTTAAGGGTAGGTTTGGCACCACTCAAAGGGTATGTGGCCTTAATTCAGATGGCAGGTTCAAGAAGTCCAAAAGGCATGTGCCCTTCTGAGGAATTCTTTCAAGGATTTTGCATCAAACGAAATGCCAAAAGTAAAATTTTAATTGAAATGGCTATGTGGAAAAAGGTCTCAAGATAGAAATCCTAAAGGATAGGTCTAAAAAGGGCATATGGATGTTTCATAAACGCTGAAAGGTCCTTTTCAAAATATCCAAAGGGTATGTGGCCACTTGGAAAAGGGCTCACAACTTAGGACAAAAATGTGGTAGGGTAGGTTCAACCAAATTTGAAGGGTAGGTGCCATTTGAAGGAATTGGTTTAGGGATTCTATGTTGGAACAAAAGGTTTGAAATAATAAGCATGAAGGGGATGGTGTAGGGCAAAGGATCCTTTTAAAAGGTCCCAAAGGAAATACTTAAGAGGATTTATTTTGGACAAAATATTTAAAGGAATTGGTAAAAGTATGAAACAAAATTTCTAAAGGAAAGGGTGAAGGGAAATCACAAAAAGAAAAATTTAAAGGAATTTTAATGGGAAAAAGGTCACAATATTTCATTCGAAGGACACCTCCCAAAAGCTCAGGGGGGTAGTTTGGGATAGAAAGGGTACTTGGGAAAGCTCTGAAGGAAATTCTAAAATGTTAAAGGGTAGGCTGCACAAAACTAAAGGGTATGTGCCCTAAAGAAATGGCCAAGAAGGGGTAAATGGCTTAGTTTGAAAAAGGTTGAAGGGCTAGTTGGAAGGGTCCCAAAGGGTAGGTGAAAGGAAGCTGAAGGGTCTACTTTGAGTCATAATTTGCTTGAAGGGTCTACTTTACAAAGGCTAAAGGGCACTTTAAAAATTATTGAAGGGTACTTACATACACTTGAGGGTCATTATTAGAGTTTCAAAGGATACGTTAGAGAGGATCAAAGGGATAATCCATCAGGAGTTTGTTTTGGGGAAAATGCTTGTAGTCCAAAATCCCTTAAGGCTAAAAGTCTGTAGGCTAAATTCTATCAAAATAATTATTTCAAACAAGGACCCTACAATAATTTATTTGATAAGATGAGGCTTTTAAAAGAATAATTCCAAAGGAATTAGGACCAAGATTTTCTTGAAAGCATAACATCTAAAAGATAGTTTCACATAAAATCCAAAAGAATTAGTCCAAAGAATTCATTTACAACACATAAGTTAGCCTCAATAAACATAATGCCAATATCATCTACTAGAAAGTAATGGTCCTAAATTTCTAAACTTTTTTTAGAAAATATAAAAAAAGAGTCCTCACTAGGGTCATATTTAAAAAAGGTGGGTCCTTATTTCTTTGTAAAAAAAGGAAGGGGGGTGTTGGGTACAACACTACCTACTTTGATTTTTTGCCACTTAGCCCAAAGTGTTCAAATGAGAACTATGATCAACCAGATGAATTCTACTTATGTACATAATATCTCAAAGCATGGATCATATCTTATAGGACCCATTGCACATGATCAATACTCCATAATCATCCCTGATCCTTTTAAGCTATGTCAATACTAAAGATCAACTAATCATCCTTCAAGCGTATAAGAACAAATACATTACACACTTTGCCATACAAGAACAAGTACATTGCACATTTTATCATTATCATATAAAATATCAAGGCACCTCATACACTCACTAAGACACCTCCATGACACCATCATGACATCATCATGTCAACTCTTTAACATCATATAGATACATAGGTGACCCCCCACTCATCAGAACAATGGATGGATCATCGTCACTAGATTTGAGCTCTATCTACGATGGGATCTATAGATATATGGATGAGTGGATCTAGAGTCAAGTTTATTAGTTACTCTAGAGTCTTATCTAGTCTAGTCTATTTTAATCTATTTTATATTATATTATATTAGTTGATCAGATGAGATGGCAAGGGGATCTACAGAGATGAGTCAGGCATTGATCTTAGCACCCCATAAATAAATGAGAGAGGGGGAGGGTCTCAAAACCATATACTTCACTACAAAATTTAAGTTGATGGCCCCTATCCCTTCCCTCCCCTCCCTTCCCCTATATAGATGGGGATGGGGCCAAAGAAACTTTATATGGCCAATGCCAATACCCCATATAAAATATAGACTCTATCTCTATCTCTATCTCCATCTTTGATGGGGATGGTATTCATTGCCCTTGGCCTCTCGAGATAAAAATAGATAAAGACTATAGGGGATTCTATATAGAATAGGCACTCTCTTGATAGGCTGAGATAGATATAGATTCTATATTTATTGAGATAGGGGCACTCAACTACCCAGTTTAGTGAGTACTCAAATGCAAAGGAGATATAGATAATATGTTAGCCTAGAGAAATATGGGGTCCTAGTTATACATAGAGGGAAAAATTTAGAACTATTTATAATATATATGTAGTCACATATTCACCTTACTTCATGTATTCAAATTCCCTTTAGTCCCATATCTATATAAAAGGCCACCCAGATATAGAGGAATATAGTCATGTAAGCCTATATAGATATGGGCCCAAAAGAAAGATTGATTCATTTATATATAGATATATATTGAGTCTTTATGCCCCTAGATCTAGAGAATAACTATCTAGGATCTCTAGTCTAGTTAATGTAGAGGGTAGGGGGTGGGGAGTGTTGAGTGCCCTCTGTATGCAAAGAGAAATGCAATTGATCTATAAATCAATCCTAGTTCAGAGAAGATAAATCCTACTTACACTTTTGATTGTTGATACAATAGATGTTTAGGGTCATGACCAAGATGGATCTAATGGACGTATCCAAGGGATCTCTTACCATAATAATATCATTATGGAGGGTTCTAAAGCCTCCACTTAAATAAAACTATGCAATAAACCTAACTAGGACCTATGTTTCATATTCACAATGTAAATGATAAGTAAAGTAAAGTCTAATATAGTACTCACCAAAGCTTGTAGCATAAGTGAGATGTTTGTAAACATAAAAAGTAAACATGCATAAGAGAATCTTATTTAATTTATGTATAGGTAAGACCCTAATGCATGAAGAGAGTAATATATTCAAAATCCATTACTTATGGTAATTTTATCTACTAAAGGAGAGGAGAAAAATTAAAGATATTTACCTTGAAGACAAACCTATCGAGACTCAATCTCTCCCTTAGCCAAAGGTTCTGCACAAGAGGTTGTTGGGGCTTGCAAGGATCACTAAGAAAATCCAAATCATCTAATACTTTTCCACAAGATAAGATTACTCTCCAAGTATAAACCCTAAGTTATGACTCCTTAAGTAGAATGGCAAAAGATCATATTGTAAAGAAGCACAAATGAATAATTAACTCCTATCATCTCTTTAATAAATGATGAAATGGATGTATTTATATAACTAAATATAACCCTAGTCCTTTCTAAAATTTTAGCCAATAGGCTCAGCCCAATCGACTTTATATTGTTATTGATAAAAAAAATTAGGTCTTGGTCTAGGTTGGTCAGGGGTCAACATAAACCCTAAATGAGCTTTGTAAATTAGAGTATAGGGTTGATGGGGCTGACATTGTATTATAAACTATCAAAAAGGTTTATGCTATGAAAGGGATAATGAAGGTGGAAAATGATTAGAGGAGGGTGAAAAAGAGGAGGCAAAGCTTTGAGGAATGATTTTAGGAGATGGTTGGATTGATAACAAGTAGTAGTAAAGAGATAAAAATCATGTGAAGCACCAATGGTCTACCCACCCCTTTCTTGGTGCACTCTTTAAGGTGTGCACTCAGAGAGATTGAGACTTGATGGGTTATTACAAGAGATAAAGCATCATTAATTAGTAAAGTTTAATTTTTTTGTGTGTATACATATGCCCCACTCAAAGCTCATCACATGTCACTTAGGTGAAATAGGGGATGGTTCTTCGAGAAAGAACATAGCAACACACAATGCTAAAGCTAAAAAATTATAGTATTTTAAAGCAAAAATAATGAAATTAAATGACTAAAAATAAAATAAATTAAAAAATAAAAGTAATTTATACCTTGAATTACCTTTATCGCTAGATGGTTTCTTGCTATGTTTGTAGTTTTGATCATGGAGGGAGTAGAGACTGCTTTTGACAAACACAAGGATATGAAATTAAAGAGCAAAAACAAACAAACATAGGAAAGCCAAGATAACTGATGATATGTACTTGGAAAATTGGATAGTTAGGGTGATAAATGATAAGTTAGACAAAATAACCAAGCCAAAATTAGAGTAAATTGGGTAACCAAAAAGCCAAGGATACTAAAGACTAAAAAACTCAAACAAGTAAAACTTAAGTAAGAAAGGCAAACTCACCAAGTCAAACCAATGATACATGTCAAAAATGGTAATCAAACTTTAATGGGAAAGCAATAACAATCCTTATTTAAACACATACATGCAAGCAAATGGTAAGATAACATTGATGAGTGAGTAAGTAACAATCGTTACTCAATCATCAATGGAAAAAGTGCATAAAAGGGAAAACAACATTGGTGAGTGAGAAGTAACAAGCCAACCTCACTCAAAAATTAAAAAAGTACATGAAATTAGAAAAGGAATTATGCATCTAAAAAAATGATGATACACCACTAAGGGAAAATGGTAGAAAGAAACCAAAGAAATTCTATAAATGTAGAGTCACGGTATAAAGAAAATAATCCATAGTCACTCAAACATATTATTTTTTTCTAAGAATAGATAAAACTGAAACAAAGTGGTGTTAGCATGTTTTAAGAATGTGAAGAAGAGGGAATATAGAAGTGGGAAAATAGATTTAGAACCACACTTATCAATTAAAGGGGGAAATTTAATGGGTGGATGGGAGAATGAAGGAAAAACCAAGGTAGAAGAACTCTTTATCAAAGTCAAGACACTCAAATTAGGTTTGTTAAAACATGAGGACTTTCAACATTAAAAACTCTAAAGAACTTATCTAGCCACACAAATCTTAGGTCAAAAAATGAAGTATGTAGATCATCCCATGAAGGCTATATGCATGAAAAATTAAAATGGAGCTACCTTCCCATAACATGTTCTCCATTCCTCAAGACCCCTTATAGAGACATTAGTCTACTGTGAAGATTGGGTACTTGCATGAGAAAGTAAGTATCACCATAGAGTTTTTTTAATTCTCCTATTCCAATGTACTAGTGTATCACACCCCAATGGACCTTGGCTCTATCATGAGGCTAACTGTGGAGTTTGATCTTTAATTAGAGATAGGAAAAGTGCTTAAAATAATGTATTTTAGTGTGATTTTAACTTTTGACTTGGTATGTTGCATTTTTTATCATTGCCTTTTATTTCAAATGATGTGGATTTTAACTTTTTTGATGGATTTTTCTATTCCTCCTTGATACAGATTTAGAAAACCAAACATGGGTGCTAAATATGACAATCATTCAAAGACTTTGAACTTAGTTTCTAAGAAAAAGGACTTAGAGAACATGGTGTCTAAGAGTCTTGTTAATTTAGGGAAATAAGAGTGTTATCTTGACTTTGACTTTGGTTTATCCAATATGGAGTGAAAGGAGAGGAAATCAAAAGGAATGAAACCTGAAATAATTTAAATTACTTAAAATCATAAAAAATGTGACAAAGGGTGAAAAAAGAATCTAATGATAGTGAATTTATATTCCTTATCATAAGAATGAGGGAAGTGTAGGAAAACATGTTAATATAGTTTGTTGTGCAAATTTTATCTATAAAAGAAACAAAAGTTAAATCTAAAAATAAGGGATAAAAAACTTGTAACCATTATTAAAACACATTATATAAAATAAATATTGAATTTAAATATGGTGATTTTATGAGGAAGGCCTGGTACTATCCAAGGTCTTACACTGTAACTCATAAAAGAGAAACCCAAGAGGGTGCACAAAACATGTGAAAAATAAAGGGAAAATGAGATAGATGGTATTTGTGAGGAAGACTAGGTCCTATCCATGGTATTACATTAAAAATCACAAAAGAAAAAGCCAAAGGGGTGTATAAGTGATTGGAAATTAAATAAATAGTGAGAATATAAAGAAAATCATGAGGAAGACTAGGTATTATCTATGGTTTTATAATGCAACTCATGAGAAAAGAAAAACCAAAAGACCAAAAGAAGGAACTAAGGTTTGTGAAAAGAGAGATGATGATAGAGGGTGAGACCCATGTGGATGTCCTTAATTTTTTTTTATAAGGATAACATATATAAATAATTATAAGAAGGGAAAGATCTAGGCAAAATAGCTCTTTAAGAATTGTGCATTAATGGGTTCTTTGAAAATATGGCCTTCATTAGTTTAAAGGCTATAGGTGCTTGGACCAAGAATGTCTTTGACTAAAGAAGGGCCCCATAATTTTTGAACATATTTATCTTATTTTAAATGTGTTTAGTCTAATTTAAGGACAATATCACAAACATTAAAAGTGTGAACTTTAACTCTTTTGTTATGTTATTTGGCAATGCGGGCCTTGTATTGGCGATTGTGTTGTAGGGTGAAAAGATGATGTTCATCAAGAAGATTAAGGGAATGAAGGCAAGATTAATGTAATTATTCATCAGGTATGATACCATGAAGAGAGATATGGAGAGAGGAAAGATCAACTTCTAAAGAGAGGACTAATTCAGAACCATAGACTAATGATAATGGCATGGCCCTAGTGGCAGTGTATATGCTAGTGCAATAGGCCCAAAGAGGAGGAGACAAATGAAGATGCCAATACATGAAAGTGTCATGGATTATATTTTTTATTATTGGGCTTAACTTGGCCATTGTATTAGGAATGATAGGGTGTAGAAAATTTATAATTAATTTTGAATTTAGCACAGAGATGTGTGATGTTTTTATTTTTGAAATTACCACCATTATTTGAAATGATAGTATGAGGGACACCAAAGTGGGAAATGATTTGATTGAAGATGAATTTATAAATGGTGGTAATAGGGACATTGATGAAGGGAATAAAATCAACCCATTTAGTGAAATATTCAATAGTTGTGATGATAAAGACATACCCATCTTGTGATCTAGATTGTTTACCTATGAGATCTAATTCCCACATTGAGAATGGCCAGGGAGACTCCATAGTTTGAAGTTTAGTTGGAGGTAAATGGATGAGATCATCATGAAGTTATTAAGGATTATTTTTTTTAGAAAAATCAATTGCATCCTTTTCAAGAGTGGGATAAAAGTATCCCATGCATAAGCATTTGTGTGTTATAGCATGTTTGTTACAGTGACCACCACAAATGCCCCCATGTGATAGTTCAATAAGAGGAGGGACCTCTTATTACATAACATAATGGAACATGGTACCTTAAACATTGTGATAATAAAGGATGTTAAATTGAAAGACATTTGAAAGCTTGTTTATGAATGTGAGTGTTTTCATGGGAATCAATGTTTGGAGGATAGGTTTGGTTTTCAAGGAATTAAATGATGTCTTTGTACCATGGGCTCTACTAAATGGTAATAGCCTAAATATGAAAAATAAGGAATTCTTTTGGTTTAATGGAAGGTGGGGAATTTATTATTTGGACAAGAAAGGTAAAACTGGTAAAAACTTCATGCAAATGAAAAAGAGGTGCTAAAGAAGCAAGTGAAATAATGATAAAATTTTAATCTTGGAGAATAGGCTCGAGGGTAAAATAAGTGAATTATTTGGCATGTGTACTTAATATTTGATGATAAATAATGAGATTTTCACTTTTACATTGATAATCATCATTAACCTAGTGACAGATGAGTTTGGAGTCACCCAAAGCATGCAGATATGTGATGTCTAAATCAAGGGATGCTCTCATGACTAGAATTAAGTTTGTCTTTTGCCATATTGTTAGTAACATATAATGTAAGGAAAAATGCTAACGGGATAATTTTACCAAGGGGACCAGTGAGGATATAACCTATCCTAGATCTTTGAAGGTGCTTAGTGACATCAAAATGAAGGGTCCAAGTATGTTCATGAAAATCAACATTAATTTCAGGAAGTTCTTCAAGGATGACTTTAGATTTAGTATGATCAAGGAGGATAAAGGAATATTCAAGATTACTTGCTTTAAGATTAGTAATGAAATTATGAAAGTAATCTTTAAGAGATATGGATTGATTAAGACCTTTAATATAGAGAATATTATCATCAGGAAGACTATCATGAAGGTGGTTAGTAATTGATACAGGAGCTGTTATGAGTTGATCAATGATGATTTGTCATTTAAAAACTTTTTGAATAATAATTTTGAGATTAAATTCCATGAGAAGGACCATCCATTTACCAATTTTATCTCTAGGAGGAAAGGCTTTGGAGAAAAAGTGATAAAGTGGATCAGAATGAATGATAACATAAGTGGTTTGATAAAGCATATAATGTCAAAGCTTTTTAGCTAAAAAATATATGGTGAGGCAATCATGATCTAATTTTGTATAACATTTTTCATAGTTGATGAGAAATCAATTGATATAATAGATGGCATATTCCATTCTAGTATCATCTTGTTGGACAAGCATTACCCCAATTGATATGAGTGTAGAAGTATATATATTTAGAGGGTGATCATTATAAGGTGGATGAAGAGTGGGTGGGTCAATCAAAGATTCTTTCATATTTTTAAATTATTTTTGACAAGAATCCATCTATTATAGGGCATTAATTATCTTTAGAAGATAATTAATAGAATAGATGCAATAAGCCATTTTAGGGATAACGCATTTGATTGCTCTAAGTTTACCAAGGTAAGTGTGAATATCTGGAATGGAACAAGGGATAGGCATGTTGATAATAGTGTTGATATTAGTAGAATCAACATCAATGCCATGCATAGAGAATAATAATCCTACCAATTTACCAGATGTGATGCCAAAGACACATTTGTATGGGTTTAGTCTAACTTTGTATTTGATGAGGTGATTGAAAATTACAACAAGATTAGAAAGATGAGTCTTGAAGATTTCAAAATTGGTAATGAGGTCATCCACATAGGTTTCCACAATATTATGGATAAGGTCATGGAAATGTGGGTCATCACCCACTAATAGGTAGATCCAACATTTTTTAGGCTAAAGGGCATTTCAATGTAACAATAGGTGCCCCATTTCATGGTGAAAGTTGTCTTATGTTAGTATTTAGGGGAAATGTGAATTTGATTATAACCTAAAAAACCATCCATAAGGGACAACATTTCATAACCAGTAGTGGAATCAACGATGGCATATATAGAAGGTAAATGGAATTTGTCCTTAGAATAGGCAAGATTGAGATTGCAAAAATCAATATAAATGCGAATGACCATGGTGACTTTATTTTGAATAGGGTTTGAAACCCATTCTAAATAGTCCACAGGCTTGATAAATTTAATATAAATAAGTTTAATGATCTATTTATAACATAAATTAGAAAATTTAGGTGGAAATTTCTATTATTTTTATCATATGGGTTTGGCATTGGGATAGGTGATAATATCATGTACCATGATGCTAGGGTTGATATCAGGCATGTACTCATAGGACCAAGTAAATGTCTCATGATATTTATCAAAGAATAAGCTAAAGTTATCATGTTTAGTTGGTGTAAGTTATCTATAGATTATGATTGGTCTAGGGCATGATGTGGTACCATATTCGATTATGGTAGTTTCCTCGATAAGCATGACATTTCCATCTTGGAAATGATATGGTGAAGTTGTTTCAATATGCTTTGTATTATTTTATTTTTCTTTTAGAAAACAAGTAAAACTCAAAGAAAGGGAAAGTTGTAGATGAACCTAGATGTAGTTGCACACTCTATGATTTAATGGTGTGAATAACTCCTCTTTGGCTTGGGAAGAATGAATTGTAATAAGAATGAGGCTAGAAATAGGATTGATTATTAAGATTATAGGGTGGATTTCTTAGCAAGTGATAGATCCAAGAAGTATAAGACTTCATTGAAAGGCTATCAATCCACTCGTGTAACAAGTTAAGTTATGAAAAATGCTAATAAGAGATGCTTGCATAAAGTAATGAAAAGTATAGAATCACAATGTAATAAATGATTTTCAATATAAGTGAGTGATTTAAAAAAAATGACATTAATTTATTCAAAATAAATGCTAAAATGCTAAAACTTGATTCAAAAAATTGCGTATGACTCTATGTTGTGACAAAAGTAAAAAAACTAGATTTTGGGTGAGGGTTGATGGGTGATTTTAACTTGATATTTTTGTGAAAATGAATTACATAGAGACTAATGATGGTCACTATGTAATTGATACTGATTAAGGATAATCAATGCTAGTTGGGGGAAATTGATGTTGATCAAGGGTGATTGATGTTGATCACTATGTGTTTTGTCATAATTTTGGATTTGGGCAAAAAGGAAACTTTGGGTTGGTTACAGAGGGGTTTTATGGGATGTTTGGGGTTGGTTGATGATTATGAGGACATAATGGGGTCTCAAAGATATCAAACACAAAGATTTGATACTCAAATGACTGGGAATGGTTAGTGGGGATTTTGTGGACAAGGGGGTGTTTGGAGTTATAAAACTGCAACACGAAAGGGACTATGGGGAGAGTTTAGAAGTGGGTGTAAGAACTATAATACTAAAATTAAATGTTGAACTTATGAAAATTAAAAAATACTTAGCTGTTATGGAGTTTTTAGCCTAGAGATGACCTAAAGTTAAGTCTGAGCTTGATTAGAAGCCTAAAACAAAATGGGTAGAGTAACAATGCTTGAATACTTAATATTGAGGTGATGAAGTACTTTTTGATCTCTAGACTAGTTCTTTAGTTCATTGGAAATCTCAAATTCACACAATAATTTTTTGTCCTTGCTCAAAAGATTCAACTTCCTCAGTAAGGGTATTGGAGTAACCTTAAGTAACTAACATCACTCCTAGTCAACCAACGTCGATTAAGGGGTGATTAACATCGATCAAGATGGAAATAGTTTAAGTTTTCCAAAATAGTATTTTTCACTTAAGTTTGGCCATTAAGACCTTTGGAAGTGGTGTAATCTTGTTTAAGGTAGCATGTGCATGTAGGAAGAAATTGTCTAAAAGGTTAAGACATTAAATGCCAAGGTAAGAAATGGTCTTAAAGCTAGATGTCGCTAAGTGAGCCATGGGTTTGGTTAGGGTGAGGTGTAAATAGGATTAATTAACTAATTAATTTAATTAAATGTGTTTAAAGGGGTAAATGGGTGTTTTAAAGGGGTTTTAAGAAATATTCTAACCCAAGGGGGTTAAGGGGGTTGAAAAAAGTGTTTTGTAATAACTATAACCATTGGTACAATTTTTTAGTGTCTACATTTTGCCATTTTTTTTTGCATAGGTTGTATTAACAAGTTGCAAAACAAAAATAAATGATGTAGTGGAAGGTTGGATGCCCAAAGTATGGGAGGAAGTATTCCCCCTCAAACTAGAAAGTGATGAGCTGAAAATGAAGTTGAGTTCAGGTTTGACAAGTGGGTAGGTGAGTGATAATATGGTTTGGATAGTTAGGCATAAAATCATAAAAGGTTACACAAAATATAATTAATGTGTAATGCAATAAACTATGTCAAGATGAGGCTGCCATGATTAAACAAATTGGTAAATAAAGTTTCACATGGAAGAATAAGTGATAAATGAACCAAACCACAACATTAGACATAGCTAATATGGGTTGCACTTACAAATTCAAATCTCCACGTTGAGGTATTTGTGTGCTTAGGGTGTCAAAAGTAGGGTGTGATCTAAAGAAGCATAAATGAGTTATAAGTATCAAGATCGTAAGTGGGCATTCGATGCACCAAAAAGATTGTACTCAAATTAGTACATGTGTGGTAAGGGTAAAAATCATGAAAAGGTAGTCTAAATGGTTAAAGTGACCAAGGCAAGGTTATTTTAAAAAGGTAAATAGTTGGCTTGAGTGATTAAGTGGAGAGAAAGTGGTGGTGGGTTGCAAAGGAAAGTAGGGTAATATTTGATGGGTGGGTGAGGAGCGAGATGTGAAGTGTGGTGGGGCTAAGTTGTGAAGGATCCCTTTTTGGGTTGAAAGGGTGCCAAGGTTAGGGGTAAGGAGAGAAGGGGAAACCATAATATATGCAACTGATATCAATTAAAATAAGTCAATATCAACTGATGTCAGTCATCCCAACCCTAAGGATGATTGATATCGATCACTTGCCAAACACTATAAAAAGGGGTCAGCAACCAAAAAGGTCAAAAGTGAAAATGTTTTGGTTTTTGTTACTATTTGTCTTTTAGTGAAAGTGAGTAGAGCCAAAAAAGGGCGTCCAAATTGGTTGATAGTAAGAGGTGAGTGGATCATATGTGAGTGGTAATGGGATTAGTGTTGGATAGGGCATTAAGTGGGTAGAGTGAGGGGATCATTTAGGATATAGTGAATCAAGTATGCAACCTTCTACATGATAAGCACCAAGTGGAGGGAAAGTGATGGTTGGGTAGCATGTACCACCATGAAAGTGGACACAAGATGAGGTAGATGATTCTATTATTGGCATTTTTTGTTTTTATTTCTTATTGGTGTTGTTTTGTGAATGTATATGGGTAGGTTAATGTATGAGGATAAGAGGGGGTAAATTAAATGTTTTAGTGAAATTAGCTGGTATAGAGGGTAGAGGGGAGGGTAGGGAGAGGATAGTTTTTTAAATTTTAGTTAGGGTGTAGGGAAAAATTAGAGTTTTGAGGTTCAGCCTCAATACATAGTGATTGATGTTGATCGATGTTGACTAATGTTGGTCTATGGAGAGATAGTGTTAGTCAAGATTAGAGTGACATCAAGCCATAAAGAAGACAACATGGGTCAAGGGTTGATCATTAGTAACCCCAACAAAGAATTGGTATCAGTTAAGTGTTGATCACATCAGTCTAACAAGGAAATAGTATTGGTCAAGGGTTGATCGATGCTGATTATAAGGTAAAGGGTAGGGGAAAGAAAAAGTATGTGTTTAAAATGTTTAGAAATATATTGAAATGATTAGATGATAAGATGTGAAGGTGGATGGGTTTAATAAGTGTGTAGGAATGGGGGGTTGGGAATAGCTATATGTTAGAATAACTAAGGGCTTTGGTAAATAAAAGGAGCCTAGGGGTAGTCAAATAAGATTGGTGGTGTGGGTAAGTAATGGAAGTAATGAATGTAGGTGAGTACCTAGGTGTAGTAACTAGGGTAGTTTAGGTGAAATGGGTGGTGGGTTTTTTAAAGTATAGGTTAAATTAAGTTGTGTATCTAACCTTGTAGGTGAGGCCACTTTTGATGATGTAGGATCATGTGATACTACTACTTGAGGAATTACATAGAGATACGATTGGGGATGAGTAGGACTATATGATGGCAGTGGGTCTAAGTGGCATGCAACACTATTGGCATGTGCGTTAAGACACAACTATGTTGATATCCCTCATTAAGAGATGTTACTTGGATACCAACACTTTTTAGTTATTGAAATGAGAGATTACCATCCTTTTAAAGGGCATTCACAAGATTTTGTGGCCACCCATACATGGTTGAGTGGTAGATTTGATTCATAGCGAGGAGATGGATTCATTGATGGCCTATTATATAATGAAGATGTAGTAGAGGCCTGATACCATAGTGGGGGATTATATTTTGAGGACCTATATCAATGGGATATAGAGTGGAGGAGGTTGATGATTATGCTAATGATTATAGTGACCTGCTATGCATTACTTGATTCTAGTGGTGGGAGGTATCCTTGGGCTTTGATAGGCATGCTAGTGGAGATGTATGAAGATTAGACAATATATGTATGGGTACTAGTATTATTGGTATAGGTTTATCAAGAGATATGGGGCTATCAAGTACATAACTAGTATGGGATGAGCATATGCTTCTTAATCCACTATTGGGCATATGATCATATTACTATCTTATGACTAATTAGACTACCATGGATGACATGGCACTATGACCAATTCAGAGTAGGGTTTATGAGGTGGAGATCAAATATGGCTCTACCATGGGTAGGTTAGGAGGCATGATATTTAGCATGGTTTAAGTATTAGTTAGATGCTCTGGTAGATGGTGAGGTTATTTGGATACTGTACACATGTTTCCCATCATGGAGGGGGCTAAGTGCATAGATATTTTCCATGCATGGTATCATATGGATATATGGGAGGAGGGGACATGAGATAGAGTTGATCCCTTTTGACCATGTAAGGTAGAAGTATGGCTTGGTATAAGATGTCCTAAGATTATTCCCAAGATATAGACATGAGGATGTAGAGGCACCACTACCTTTATGATAACTAACAAATAAGGAACTACTATATGAGGAGCTACCAGCTCCTTCAGTAGTTGACAATGCTAGGCTGAATCTTGATTATATTGATTGGAGGTAGAAATGACACCCTAAAATGGTTGGTGGAGATGGAGGATAGAGTCTCAATGCTAGAGGGGATGATGGATAGGATAAGGATCTAGGTGAGGAGCAGGGCAAGGAGGGTGAAGAAGTACAGATGAAGGAAGAGGCACTCGATTTATAGATAATGACTATAAAGAGGGATCCTATGAGAGAAACATAGGTGTCTCTATAGGCATATATTAAATCCATGAATCAAGAGAGAGACACAACATGGGGACATCTTACAGTGAGGACCCAAGAGAGGGATAGTCTCCAAGTATAGCTATCCAACATCACTTAGGAGAGAGACTCTACATGGGGACAATTGGCTACTATCATGCAGGAAGAGGGATGGGCTATAGGCATAGTTGAATCTAGTGAAAGCTGAGTGAGATGATTTGAGATAGGTAGGAGGGTGATCACATAGTGGAGTAGTTATTGGACCACCTTAGACCATCCTAGTGATGAGATATGCTAAGACATTAGAGGAGCTTAGATACTATGAGGGTCATGTTATTACTAAGATTCCAGATGTGCCTCAGTACATAGAGTATCTAACAAAGCAGGTGACATTGAATAGCCTTGGTATTACTACACCTAGTGTGGTACATTTGTAGGGGTACAGACAAGGTAGAGAGATGAATACAGTCCAGGGGATAGTAGTGCCCCTACACCATAGACTATTGGCATTTTGATTTATTATGATTTTGATTTTGGCCTATGAGCTGATGTAACAAGATGTATATATTATTTTGAGAGAGACATGAACATTTATATATATGCAACATTTGGTTTGATTTATGATGTTATTGATGATGATGTATGATGTGATGGTTGATTTATGTTTCTTTTATGCCTTATGTGATGATTCATGTTGATGATGTGGATGACATGTGTAGATCATGGAATTTTCTTGTTAGTAGGTATATTCTTAGTTTAATTCATTAGATGTGTATATTAAGTTAATGAATCCATGTGATCCTATATGTAGATGCATATGTGATTTAGTTGATTCATTCATCTAGTTTAGAGAAATGATTAAATATTGCTTAATTCATTCATGATAAAAATTTGTTATAAATTTTGATGTGATGAATTAATTTGATTTAGGCATAATGATAAGCAAGATTGATTAATTGCTTATATAGATATGATGTTTAGAGACTTATATGAGATGCTGGTTTGATTCATGCACCATGAATAATGTATAATGATGACGATTTTGGATAACTTAGGATTTGGTTATGAGATGATGGATATGATTTAATTATGTTGATTATAAAGACTATGATGAATATAATGTTTCCATGATAATAAAAACACCTAATATAAAAGATGTGAATGGCTAATAAAATAAAAGGTGACAATATACACTAAAACACAATGTTATAAAAATGTATTTAATATGATGATGCCATTTATTTTTAATAGATTGGATAAGAGATGATTTAAAATGTTTATAACAACCTAAACATATAGATAAATTAGGGTAAAATGCTATATGTAAGAAAAGGAAAGAAAAGAGAGAATAATGTTAAACAATCAAAAGATGAATTCCTTAACAAATGGATCAACAAGTAGGTATGATGAATAAGAAGGAGAGATGGTGAGCTTTGATTTTGGAGGAACAAAATGGTAAGATGGATTGGCTTATGAACATAATTCCTTCTCATGCTTTTCATTAGCATTCATTGGTTTGTTAATAAATATATTGATCACGTAGTGTCAAGTAAGCTCAAAATCCCTTGATTTTTCGAGGGTAAAAAGGTGGATGGATGATAGTGGAACCTTCTTGTGGGGATGACTTGCCCATTTTTTTAGGTGACATAAGATCCATTATAAAAAAGTCTATGTCTTATTTTAGTGTAGATTAATCGATGCAGGAAGTCTACTATAACTTTTATAAAAGCTGATTGAAGCTTTCATATATAATTTTTTTTACTTTTTAAAATTTTGACTATGGGTCTTTTTGATGTTGTTGTGTTTGATAGGTTGGAGAAGCTAATCAATGTATGAAGCTTCCATGTGATTGATTACATGACAACTATTTGATGTAGTCATCTTTTAGGGGAGTGGTCTACGTTTTTGATTTGTTTGATTTGGATAGTTGTCCTTCAAGGGAGTAGTCTATCTTGTTTCAAATAATTCTAAGTTGTTTTATGTTGGGAATATAGAATGTAGAGAAATAGTACTTAAATAAAGACATAATTAAAATTTAGAAAACACAACATAATAGAGACATAGATTTAATGTGGTTCACCCAATATGGGCTATATCCACACAAAAACTGTCAGTCCTTCTTAATATTCAGTCCAACAATGAAGGGAAAAACCTGAAATACATCCACTACAATATCCTCTTCACTCTCTCACTTTTATTATCTAATTACAATGCCCTCATATCAAAGGAGGGTTATAAATCAGGGAAAAAATGCACTAACTTAATTTCTACCATTAGATCTAAAGCCTAATAGTAAATGGTCCAGATTAACTATGAAATTATAATATTTTATAATGTATTATGACCCTAGTGGGGGTAATTACCCCCCCATACCCCTTGTCAAGAACTAGGCATTAAAATAAGATCAAGATCTACCATCTAACAATTTCCCACTTGGAGATTGATTGTTGCAACTTCATCGCTATAACTCCTACTTGGACTTTTCTTTGAAATTTGACCCTGGCATGTTTCTCATCTTCCTTGTTATCCTTGAAGACCTATTGAAGCTGAACAACTCTCCAACTTATATTTAGTGACTAAATTTGTTATCATATCTATAGGATTCTGACTCATATGGATCTTTTCCAATTTAAGTTGACCATCTTCCAAAATTGAATGAATGAAGTGATACCTGAGTTGTATATGTTTGGTTCTTGAGTGGAATACCGAGTTTTTTTCTAAATAAATCACACTCTGGCTATCACTGTACAACCTGAAATCTTCCTACTTATAGATCAATTCTTCCATGAACCAGTATATCCATATCATCTCCTTGATAACTTCTATGTATGCAACATATTCTACCTCTGTAGTTGACAAAGCAACTATCTTCTATAATTTTTAAATCTAATTAACTGATGTGTCACCAACAATGAATACATAATTTGTGGTGCTCCTCCTGCCATATAAATCTCTTGCCATGTTTGGATCAAGATATCCTTGTAAGGTAACATCTAAACCTTAATATCACAAATCTCTATTAGTGGTGCCAATCAAGTACCTAAGAATCCACTTGACTGCATCCCAAGGCTCTTTTCCTAAATTATTCATAAATATTCTAACAACTCCCACTGCATGAGAAATATCTGGTCTAGTGCACACCATAACATACATTAAACTTCCAACTACTGAAGCATATGGAACTTTGGTCATGTAATTGATTTTTTCTTATATTTTAGGAAACTGTTCCTTGCTTAATTTAAAGTGCCCTCCCAAAGGTGTACTCATGGGTTTTACATCTTGCATATTAAACCTGACTAACACCTTCTTGATGTGTTATTCTTGAGACAATGTCAATTTCCTATTTTTCTTGTCTCTTGTTATTCTCATACCAAGGATTTTATTTGTAGCACTCAAATCCTTCATTGTAAATGAATCTAATAGTTTTATTTTCAGCTCATTTATATCATAAATGTTAGACCCTACAATAAGCATGTCATCTACATACAATAACAAGATAATATAACTGCCATGATCTAATCTCTTAAATTAAACATAGTGGTCAAAATGACATCTAATATAACCTTGTTCTATCATAAACATGTCAAATTTCAAATACCATTATTTTGGAGCTTATTTTAGGCCATACAAACTCTCCTTCAATCTGCACACCATTTTTACCTTTGACTTCAATCCTTGTGGTTGATCCATATATATTTCCTCCTTTGAATCACCATGAAGGAATGCAATATTCACATCTAACTGTTCAAGGTGAAAATATTCTATTTCTACAAAACTTAAAATAGTTCTTATAGAAGTCATTTTAACTATTGGAAAAAATATTTCATCAAATTCAATACCTTTCTTTTGTGCAAATCCCTTTACAACAAGTCTGGCCTTGTACCTCTTTTTGCCTCCAACTTCTTCCTTCAACCTATAAACCCATATATTTTGCAATGCTCTTTTACCTATAGGTAACTAAACCAAATCCCAAGTTTGGTTGTGTACCAAGGAGTCCATCTCCTCTTTCATGCCTTGCTCCCACTTTTTTTTGTTTTCTACCTACATTACTTTTTCATAACTTTATAACTCACCACCATCAGTCAATAATAAATAATAAAGTAAAAGAGAGTACCGTTCAGGGAGTCTACTTACTCTATTATATATTATAACTACACTTCTAGGAGTTTGAGGTACTTCTTGTAGTTGTTACACATTCTAATTTTTTAGCAATTTTAGAGTTCATTTCTAGTAATTTTATCAAGTACTGCATATTCTATATTTGACTTTTCCTATTTCTTTTCTTGTAACTGATCTCTATACATGAATTTTTCATTAAAGATCACATCTATACTCCTAATAGTTTTATGATTTTTTAATATCTCACAAATGGTAACCAAAATCATTAACTCCATATCCAATAAATGTACATTTTTTGGATTTTGCCTCAAGCTTGGTTCTATTTTCTTTATCAATATGGACAAATGCTTCACAACTGGAAGTCTTTAAAAAAGAATAATCTACCTTTTTACCTATCCATGCTTTCTCTACAATGCCACCATACAAAGGACTTAAAGGCCTTCTATTTATTAAGTAAACAATAATATCCACAACTTTTACCCAAAATTATAAGGGCAACCCTACATGTAATCTCATGCTCCTTGCACGCTCGATGATTGTCCTATTCATCCTTTCTGACACACAATTTTGTTATGGTGTTCTTAGAACCATATTCTCTCTATGAATCACATGGGATGAACAATATTTTATCAAATTCCTTGCTACAGTATTCACCTCCATTATCTGATCTGACACACTTTAACTTATTTCCCATCTCATTCTCAACCAAAGCTTTCCATTTCTCAAAAGTATCAAAAAAATAAAATTTATTTTGTATGTAATAAACCCCAATTTTTATATTTTTATCATCAATAAAAGTAACATAATAAGAAGATTCACCAAGGGATGATACCTGAGCTAGTCCCCATACATCTATATTCACAAGCTCTAACTTTTCATCCTTTTTTGTCCTCCCAACTCTAAAAAATCTAACTCCCTTCTATTTTCCATACACACAGTGCTCATATAAATCCAAATCCACCTTCTTCAAATTTGACAACAAATTATTTGAATGGAGAAATTGTATCCCCTTCTCACTCATGTGCCCAGGTCTGTGGTGCCATAATTTTGTATCCTCTTCTATTAAATATAGAGAAATAAAAGAGTCAACATCACTATTAGATAAATATAGTGTACCTACATTCTCTCCTTTTTCTATTACTAGTGATCCTTTAGTGACATTCCATGAATTTTTTGTGAATGCAAATATGTAGCCCTCACTTCCTAGCTACCTTGTTGAAATTAGATTTCTTCTCAACTCAGGAACATACCTCACCTATTTTAGCAACCATTTTTTTCCATTCTATAATTTTATTTGTATCTTACCCTTTCCTATAATTTTATAGAGTTCACCATCACCCAAATAAACCTACCCAAAATCACCTTGAACATAGTCTTGAAAATATTTCTTATGGGGTGTAGCATGAAATGAAACCCTTGAATATAACACCCAAGAATCATTAATATTATCTAAAGAAAGGTTTAAAGCATCTTTTAACACATCACCTACTACATTTGATTCTTGGTTTTTATATTGTTGTCCATCTCCTTGTTTTCCTTTTTGAAACCAATAATCTTTCTTTAGGTGTCCTTTCTTCTCATAAATCTAGCACATCAATGTTCCTCTGGGTTTAGATTTTCCCTTCTTAGACTTCCCATGATTTGCTGGGCCATTTCCTCTATCCTTTTGTCTTCCCCTATTATCCATAGTCAAAGCATTACCTAATGTCTCACCTATACTTTTATATCATATTTTCTTGCTAAGGATAACACCAACAACATCATCAAAATTTAAAGTGTTTAAGCCAGAGACATAATTGCTCACAGCCATGACCAAGCCATTCCAGCTTTCTAGAAATGAGCATAGAATCAAAAGAGCCCTAACCTCATCATAAAAATTTACTCCTTTAGAGCTTAACTAATTTGTCACCATGTTAAATTCATTTAAATGATCAGCAATAGACCCACCTTATAACATTTATAGATTAACTAAATGCTTCATAATAAATACTTTATTAGAGGTTGAGGGTTTTTCATACACTTTATATAATGAGTTTAGAACATCGGTTGTTTTCTTTTTTTTGAAATATTGAAGGCCACTAATGCTACTAGACACAACCATATTGTTCCTAGTCATCAACTTCTTTGCTATTCCACCCAATGGTAGGAAAATATCCTTCTAATATAGATAGTCCTCCATTTGCATCTTCCTTAGATGGTAGATTTGGCTATTAAAATTCTTGACCTTAAACTTGCCTTCTTTCACCATTGCTCCCACTTGAACCATGAAACCTCTTTTCTTATGAGTTTATCTACCAAATAAACCTTTGGCTCTGATACTAGTTGTTAGGAATATAGAATGTAGAGCAATAATAATTAAATAAAGACAAAATTAAAATTTATAAAACACAATAAAATAGAGACACATATTTAACATGATTCACCCAATATGGGCTACATCCACATAGAAACTTCTAGTCCTTATTATTTAGTCCAACAAATGAAGGGAAAAACCTGCAATACATCCACTGCAATATCCTCTTCACTCTCTCACTTTTACTACCTAATTACAATGCCCTCATATCAAAGGAGGGTTATAAATTAAGTCAAAAATGTACTAACTTAATTTATACTATTAGATCTAAAACCTAATAGTAAACAGTCCATATTAACTATGAAATTACAATATTTTATAATGCATTTTTTCAAATTTTTTTATAACCCCCATGGTGACCCTAGTCGGGGGGAATTGCCCCCACACACCCCCTGTTAGGAACTAGGCATTAAAATAAGATTAGGATCCACAATCAAACATTTTGGAAGCTATCCTTCAAATGAATAGTTTGTAATTTTAGATATGACCCATAAGATATATTATTTTTTATTTTTTTGTTTTTTGTAGACATAGACTTGCTTATATAGGTCTAAGTTTTACCTTTATGAGGGTAAAAATACTATCACAAGAAGGTTGAATGGTGGGTGAGAGGGTATTTTAAGAGACAACAACCATGGGGATCCATCCTATAAGGGATGGAAAGTATCCATGAAAATCATGCCATGGGTAGAGTTGTGGTACCCATTTTCAAGAGTTAGGCTAAAAATTGTGACAGATAATCACATAATTCTTTCCTTTAATCAATTGTATTTAAAGTAAGGGGATGAAGGTGATAATTTTTTAAAATAAGGGATGAGATTAAGTTAGACATAAGGTTATTTTGAACTTGTTTTAACAAAATAATGGACATAGATGCAAAGCATTAAGGGGCTTAGGTTCTAGTTTCCCTTCAAGAGATGATAACTGGTAAGCTCTTGACCCATAATTATGCATGATGATAAATGGTACAATCTAATTAAAAGTGAACTTACCCCATTTTATTCTTTCTATATTGGTTACATGTTGATTTTCCTTTAAGATGAGGTCTCTGATATTGAATTCTCACTCTCTTAGGTATTTTTTATAACTTGATTCATTTTTGATATACATGAAGATGGTTTAGCATGGATAAATGTTGCTCATCAAGTAGCTCAAGTTATGCTAGATGTTTTTGACAATAATTTACTTCTAAAATGATATCCTTTAGGGAAATACGAAGGGAGGGAATTTATACTTTGAGAGGTAAGACAACCTTTGCTGCAAGGATAAGTGAGAAAGGGGTGGCACCCATAGGGGTTCATATGCTAGTTTTATATGACCATAGGGTGAAGGGAATGTGTAAGTGTCAATCCCTAATTGATTAATTAAACATTTTAATTAGCATTTTATTAAGTGTTTTGTTAGAGGCTTCAACCTATCCATTAGCTTATGGATGATAAGGAGATGAGAAACTTAATGCCAAATGTGTCATAAAGATTGATTACTTTATTATTTTTAAATTATTTTCCATTATCAATGATGATTTTATTAGGAACATTGAAGTATAGATGCTATGATGATGAATGAAGTCAATAATTTTATCAGCTTTGGTTGAGATGAGGGGAATAGCCTCTACCCATTTGGTGAAGTATTCTATCATGGTGATGATAGAATACTAATGATGTCTTTGTGAAGAATGAGGTTTGATTTCACCAATGGGATCTACTCCCCATTGAGAAAAGGGCCATAAATCCTTAGAGACTTGAAGGCCATGACTAGGAATGTGATGAAAGTTAGTATGTTGTTGACACTTAACATACTTATTGACATAATCACAATTGTCTTGGTTAAGGGTAGGCAAATAGTAATCAAGGTAAAATATGTGTTTAGTGATAGCTAAACCAATAAAGTGTCCTCTAAAAATACCATCATGCATTTCTTTGATTGCAGGAGAGATTTGATGACTATGTAGGCATTTAAAAAGAAGACCATCAAAGCCCTATTTGTAAAGAATTCCACCTAGTATGGTATAGTGAGAAGTACTATGTATAATAACTCATCTAATATTCTTAGATAGGTTGGAAGGGATGATGGCTAAGATAAGGTAGTCAAAGATTTGATTATACCAAACATCAAGTTAGATTTTTTCCACATTACAGATGGAAGGAAGGTTTGAATTAGTGTAAAAGGGTTAGTTAAGGTGATGGATGGTGATAAATATTTTGGAATTGGAAGGTGTAGATGGGATTTGGGAAGCAAGATAAGCCATGGTATTGGATAACTTATTTGTTTAATGTAAAGTGGATTGAATAAGGTAATGATCAAATGATGTCAATAATACATCTACCAATTGTTTGTATTTCTATAAAACATAATTTTTAAATTGGTAGGAACCACTAATTTGGTTGACCACAAGTTAGGAGTCACCAAAAATGTTGTTTATTTAACTCCCAAGGATAAATCTATTTGGAGATCTAAAACTAAGGCCTCATACTGAACCATGTTGTTGGTGTAATTAAAGTCAAGTTTGAATGACAAGGTAAAATGATCACCTTCAAAGGGATAAGTATGATTCTAGCACCCCCACCATATTGATATTTTGATCCATCAAAGAACATGGTAATTTGATATACAATGTCTTCTTAAGAGAGAGTTGTGATGGACTCATTAAGAAACTCAAAGTTATAAGGTTGGTAGCCAACTAAAGAGGCCTCAACTAATTGATCAACAATAATTTTCCCTTTGACTAATTTTTTTTAAAGGAGCTTAAGATCAAACTTAGCTAAAATCATGATATATCTAGCCATACACTAATTATGATAAGGCTTAGAATGCATGTACTCGAGGGGGTCAGTGTTGGTGAAGATAAAGGTTTTATGGTTAAGGAAGTAGTGATAGAGTTTGGAAGCCATGAAGACCAAGGCAAGGCATAATTTCTTGGTATGGCTATAATGAGTCTCATACTCTATAAGTTTTTGACTTATATAGTATACTAACTACTCTTTATGTTGATCATCATGATGTGTAAGTGTGGCACCTAAGGAATGGTCTATGGTAGAAATGTAGAGGTAGAAGGGTTGGTCTTCTTTTGGAGGGACAAGAATAGGTGGGGAAAAAGGTATCTTTTTAGTGATTCAAAGGACTTTTGATAGTCTTTGTTCCACTTAAAAGGGATGTCATTCTTAAGGATGTGATGAAAGGGTTGACATATATTAGATAAGTGAGAGATGAGGTGATGAATGGATTAAAGCTTCCCTTGCAAACTGTGAAGTTGATTGAGGTTAGTTGGAGGCATGTCAAATATTGCCTTGAATTTAGTGAGATCAACTTCTATTCCATGGAGAGAAATAAGAAATCTAATAAGTTTACTTGGAAAGAACCTAAAGATACACTTATTTGGGTTAAGGTGAACATGAAAGTGGATAAGGCATTCAAAGATAAACTTAGGGATTGCCAAATGGTCCTTATGACATTTAGAGTTACCAAAGAGGTCATCTACATAGTCCTCCATGGTTTTATGGATGAGGTCATGAAAGATGTACATCATGGCACACTGGTAGGTTTCATTATCATTCTTCAAGTCGAAAGGCATGACCCTATAGCAAAAATTTCTCCATGGGGTGATGAAGGTAGTTTTATGTTGATCTTCTAGGGTGACCAAGATTTGATTATAGTCAAATATTTCATTTATAAGAGATAACATCTCATAGTCAATAGTTTGATCAATATATTGGTCAATGATTAACAAATGAAAGTCATCTTTTGGACAAGTAAGGTTAAGATCACAAAAATCCATGCAAATACAAAGTTCCCCTATTACTTTAGTGATAATAATGACATTTGAGATCCATTGGGGATAATCAATGGGTTGGATGAAGTTGATAGATAAGAGATGTTAAAGATCTTATTTAAATGGAAGGGAAATGTGAGGGTATATCCTTCGAAGATTTTTCCTAACAAGATTGGCATCAAGGTTGGTGATGATGTTATGGATTACTATGGAAGGGTTAATTCCTAACATATCACTATAAGACCAAACAAATGCTATACTATGATCATGCAAAAAAGAAGATAAATCTTGATGCTCTGAGGAATCTAAAGATTAGTTGATTTTGATTATGTGGGGGTTATCCTAAGTGCCAAAGTTGATGTCAATTGTATCTTCATTCAACATGGTATATGTCTTAGGAGGAAGGGATTTTTGAAGGGATAAATCTTCAACATCAAGATAGGTGAGAAGGGAATCATCATCCTAACATTGGATAGTATTAATGGTAGGATAACCATATTATACCATCTCAAGATGAGTCATAATAATGGTTCTAGTTTCCCCATGTGTTTTATAGGTCAAGGGTCCCAAAATAATCATATTGATAAAAAAATTTAGGAGGGATGGAATTGAGATCATTGGATTTTGAAGAAGGGGTTGGTGAGGATGGGATTTCTTCCTTAATGATTATGATGGAAGGTGGGTTGATTGGCTCTTCTAGTTGGATGAATCCAAGACCATGTCATTCATGAGGATTTTTATTTTTACATGGGATAAGCTCATTTGGTCCATGTTCATAAAAGCTTAAACTAAATATTTTCCAAGCACACTGATGAAGGTATGTTTGGGAAAACTCTAGTTTATCCAAGAAAAAGAAAATGGAGTTGAAAAATTTAATATAAGAGGAGGCATTGGAAGCTAAAGGTGGTTGATCAAGTCCCCCATAGATAAAATTGGTTTGGAAATTGCGAGGACTGAAAGGAATGATGGTTCTAATGTTGGAATCATAGCTATGATGTTTATCAAGATTTCCATGCTCTTGAGGAGTAGGAAGGATACATAGATTCAATATGTGATATTTCCAAAGTGAGAGATGTTATAATGTGGATTCTAAGAGGTTTTTCATAAGGATTTGGGAAGAAGGTATGGATGAGATTATAGAAGCTTGGTTGATGGAGGATGAAAGGGATACATCCTTCAATGGGATGAGAACATTATTAAGGTGGTAAGTCATATTGCATGACTTAAAGGACTTGGTTCAGTTGAAATGACATGAACTTGACCCTCATGCTCAAATTTGAGGTACCAATGTAAATTTAATGGCACACATCCTATCATTTATATCCAAGGGCATCAAAGCAATATGTTATATTAAAAATATCCTTATACAATGAAAAAGATCTTAGGAAGAGTGTGAGGGCCCAAATGTATATGAAGGACAACCATCTCCAAGGTAGTCACCATTATATCATTAAAAGATCAAAATATGACAATGGGTTTAGACATGATGTTCTTTGAGAGATTAAGTTGATCATAGGTATGGGATGAAATGATATTGATGCTATCTCTCCCATCAATCATAACCCTTTTTATCTAGTTTTGGTTGATGTGGGTAGTGATAAAGAGGGGAGGATCTTGATCATCTAGATGGATAGGGGGTATCTCAGAATCCTAGAATATGATGAAGGCAAATAACTAAATAGCTCCCACTAGGGCTGCTAGCAGTCAAGGATCTTCAGGTTGAACCTCAATTGATTACAAAGATTCCATCATAGATTGATGGTGTTGGGGGAGGTTTGGATCAGCTCATAAAAAGTCATCTTCACTGGGGTTTGGTGAAGCTATTTAAGAACTAACCTATGTATTAGTCTAGATGGGTTGCATTAGGGTGTACCCAAGATAGAAATCTTGGGATTTGGTGAAGGTGATTATATAGAAGAATGGTATGTACAAGGGATGGATACCTGGGATTTCCATTTATAGTTTTGGGTTTGTGATTAAGTGACCACATGGATGGGGTGGTGGTTTTGGGTTTTTGGCTTGGTGGTGGCTAAGAAGAATTTCCTCCATTAAAAGATCATTCATATCACATAGTTTTTGGATTATGTCTTAAAGAGATTTACAATTCTTCATGTCATATCCAAGTGTCCTATGGTATGCAAAGATTAAGTTGTCATTAAACCAAGCTAGTTTTAGGCTAAGAGGGTTGAATGGTTTGATGGGAGGTAATGTTATTTAAAACATTTGTAGTAACCTTTTTAAGATGGTAGAATATGATTCTAGTAATGGTAGTAATAAGGTAGAAGTTTTAGTTTTAATTGTTAGGGTGAATACCCTTTTATGGGTAGGCTTAGTAAATGGAGCTTTGGTTGGTGTAATGATTTTGGTAGATGGTTTTGAGGTTGAGGATTTGGTAAGAATAGGTGGAGGTATGGCTATAAGTGGAGGTTGGACTTGTGGTTTCTTTGTTGGAGGGCTTGGTATTTTCAATAAGGTGGAAGGGTGAGGTCCTAAAATGGATGAGGGTTGTGGCCCTAGAATGGAGGGTAAAGTTGAAATGGTAGGTAAAATGGTTTTGGGTTTCTAAATCCTAGATTGTTAAATCCTCCTTATTGGTTTGGTTTATGGATTTTTAGGTGTGATTAGTGGTGTCAATTCTAATTTCAAATGAGGATGGGTGAGATTTTGATTTGGAAGGACACCTACATTTTTGACTAGTTTTAATGGGGTAGTGGAGTTTGCTTTAGTTGTCTTTAAAGGAGTTGGGTTGGTTAGTTTGTTTTGGGATGTGGATGTTTATGTTGGTTTGTTTGAGGTAGTGGTGTTTTCATTTTTTGAGTAGGTGGGTAATGGTGTGGTTTGTGACTTCTTCTTGGTTGGGTATGTAAGTCCAAGGTGGTGCCAAAAGGTGTCCCGATTAAGGTTTGGTTGAGAAAACTTTTTTAGATTTTTGACCAACTTTGAAAATAGTTTATAGATAGGCTTGGCCTCCCCTATGGTATTTTCAAAAGACAAATTAAGTGGCTACTAAAGTGGGATGATCATGTTTTCCTTTTCCTCTATCAATGGTTTTAAAGAATTGGTGGGTGATTCTATCATGGAAGGAGTAGGTGAGACAATCTCTTCCTTAGTTATGATTTTCAAAGGTAGGATAACTAGTTCTAATATGGAAGAAAATGACATGGGAGTGATGGTTTCCTCATTTTCTATGATTTCCAAAGGAGATATGGGTAATTTCACTATGGAAATAAGTGGAGAAGGGATGGTGGTTTCTTCCTTTGTTATGATTTCCAAAGGAGAGATGGGTATTTCCACTACAAAATTAAGTAGAGAAGAAGTGGTGGTTTGGGCCACAGGGTCATCAACTATAAGTTCATTACGAACAACATTAACTATATGAACCTCATGTTTGTGGGATGTTTCCACATTTATATGCTCATTATTTATGGTAGGTGGGTGGTTTGGGAATGGTTGTCAAAAAATGTCAAATGCTTGATTGGGGGGTGCATTTGGGTTATCCATTACAATCTCACCCTTATCAATCAAGTCTTGGACTATGTTTTAAAATGTTTTACATATATCAACATTATGCCCAATGGAATTTACATATATCATTTTGCTTATACCAACTTGGTATAGGATGGGAGGAATCAAATTATGGAGGTGGCTTGATTGAGGAAGTTAGATTATGGATGCCTTCAACAATTTATCCAAAACTAAAGTGTAAGACTCCCCTAACAGAGTATATTGTATTTGCAAAAAGAGGTTTTGGGATTTGGAATTTTATTTCAAAGAAGTGGATGGGTTGGATTGGTTGACTAATAGAGGAGGAGCTATTTTAAGTACAATGACATTGGCTGTTACTTTAGATTTAGCATGGTTTGAGGGTTTAGAGGAAGATTCAATAGATTTGAAACTAACAATCTTATTCCTCATCTTAAGTTTGCCCTCATCAATTGATTGAATTTATAACTTTCTAGCCATGGTAAATGCCTCATCAAAGGTTTAGAATGTTTGAACCTGTAGGGTGGATGAGATGTGTTTAGCACATGCCTTAGAAAAAGTTAAATTAATTTGTGTTGGGGCAAGGAGAAGGAGAGTTGGTTGATCAACCCTCTCTAATGAGCAATGAAATTGATAATAGATTCATCTTCAAATTATCAAATGGAATATAAATTAGTTATAGATAATTTCTTGTAGATGTTGATAGAAAAGTGGTCCAAGAAGGTTTGAGTAAGTTGAGTGAAAAAAAAGAGGGAATGACAAGTGATGGCACTATACTAGTTTAAAGTAGGTCTCATTAAGGACATGGGGAAGGTTTAGAGTAGAAGAGAATCATCATAGGTAATTAGATATCATGAATGCATAAATTCTATTAGGTGATGGTGTGGATCCTCCTTACTTTAGAATTTGGAAAATTTGGGAAGTTCCCATTATGTGGGGTAAGGATGGATTAGTATGGAAGGGTGGATGGGCTCATTACAAATATGATTATAGGACAAAAGATTATGGGCTTCATAAATAGATGTCTATAGAGTTTTCATCTTATCCATCAAGATTTTAATGAGTTTAGTTCATGGTGCACCCCCATAATTATAAGGTATGTGTTGTTAGGGATGAGGGTGAAATATATTGGTAATTGGTAAAAGGTTAGGTAGATGCCACATATTGGTAATTAGCCATGAAGGGTTGGGAAGATAGAGGAGGAATGTATCCTTGTGGGTTTGGGATATAGCCTAGGTTAGGTGTAGTAGGCATTTTTTGGGTCATAGGCATGGTTGAGTTGGTTGGTTAAAGATATGTAGTCACCTTGGTACTTATGGGTGGGAGAGTAGACTGTATAGAAATCACTAAGTTTTGGAAGGGGTATAGGATGTTGGGTTTTGAATGAAAAGAGGTAAAGAAGCAATACTAGTGGAAGGAATCCCAATGGTAAGTTGTGCTTGGGTTACCATGCGTTGAGTTGTCCCTACATTTGATGGGTTGGTAATGGGGTTGGTGAAAGTAGAGGGTGATTGGGCATAAGTTGGTGGAAGGGAAGTTTAGTTTTAGGTAATAGTGGTTGAAGGGTTGTTTGTAGAAGAGGAAGCTTGGGTCATCATGGATTAGGTGGTAGAGATAGTGGTAACTAAAGTCTTACCCATAAGGTAATTAGGCATGCCATAAGATGGTTCAATAAAATGAGTCAAAATAGAGGTACAATTAGAAATTATGGCAAGATATTGTTGAAGGATAATGGGGTTATTATCAAGGAGGTTGAATAAGTCCATTTCTCCTCGAGAAAAATACTGAGGCATATGGGGACTCCTAAAATGGTTGGGAGTACTTTTTGCATTCAGAGTGTGCTTTATAGATGAGGAAGATGAAGATGGTTAGTAGGGAGGTTGGTTTTGGTTTGCTTGGTATCTAGCTTGTTACCTTGTCAAGAGCATGCAATGAAATAGGAGAAGTTTTTGGAAGTTGAGTGGAAATGAACTCACACACTCAAAAAAGAGATCAAAAGAAATAAAAATTCAAGGAAATCACATACATGCTAAGAGTAAGTTAGATCCTAGACCTCCTTTATCTCACTTTTAGGCTTATGACTCAATTTTAAAAGTTTATGAGACTCCACTTGGTTTGTGAAATGGGTACTAGAATAAGAAGTCTATGGATGGTTTTGGGTTTGTTTAGGATCACAAGATATCTATACTAGAATTGGTACATGGCTTGATATTAGGGTCTAGCCCCTCACTTCACACACCATAGTGATTAGGGTGTGAGGTGCTTAGCCAAGATATACCGAAATACCAGAGTTTATACTCAGCGAATGCACTGAGTTTTGGTTTCTCCCCTTAGTAATGAAGTCCAAGTGGGATAGCCAAGGGTGAAGGTTTAATTCTAGGTGATGATATCTTAGTCAAGCCTTATGTAAATTTTTGATTAATTAATTGTATGATTGGTTTGGTATGTGTGTAAAAAAAGTGATTGCCATGACTGATTTATTGATTACTTGAACTATGCGATTTAACCATGTAAGAAATCAATGAATGAAGGTTGATTTTAAACCCAAAAGGAAATTTTTAATTTAATTGAATGAGTACAAAAACAACTAGAATGCACCTAAATATAGAATGAGGATGCAAGTCTTATCCTAGGATGAATGCCTTTTCACTTTTTAGAAATAAAGGGAAAATGAATGATTTTTCTTTTTCTATGAAAGTAAAAAAAATAATTACTTGCTTTTGATTTTGAAAAGAAGGAATTGAAAGTTATGATTTCTAGTTCTAGAAATGAATAAAATAACTTTTTAGTTTTAGAAACAAACAAGTGCAATGAATTAGTATTTTTGGCCATTTTTGGCCCACATATAAAGATATTGTATGGTTTGATGAAGCAATGGATCAAAGGCATATAAATGCATCTATCATTTGCCAATAGAGAGGATCCAGCAATAGTGTTTAAGGATAAGCCTGCAAGCCAGAAGCTAAGTGTAAAATCTTTTATTCAGTTAAATCTTTACTTGTTCATTCTTTCAGACTTAATGGGGACTAAGTGTTTCTTTTCTCTCAGGCCTTTTATTGAGCTAATTTTCAAGCTTCCTTCAAAAAAGTTGTTTGCACAATTTTCTTGAAGGATTATTTATTTTGGCTAAGTGTTCTATCTCAGAGATTTTGTTTCTGACTAAGTGTTGGAATTCTTTTGGACAATTTGTCTGAAAGAAAAGTCTCGAAGACTTTTTTTTTTTGGGGGAATTGTCTAAGCAATTTTTCTAAAGGATATCTCAATCAGGGAAAAATTCCAAAAGGAAGCTTTGGGAAGATCTTTTTATAAGAAAGGTGCCTCTAACATTTTTTTCTAAATGGTCCAGTTAAAAGTTCTAAAGGAATTGGTATTTTCAAAATTCCTAAAGGTATTTTTTTCATGAGGAAAAGGACCATCTTAGAAAAATCCAAAAGGAATTTTAAAATATTACCAAAGGGTATTTTCTTAAGAAAATAACCCACTTCAAAGTTTCTGAAGGGTACTTTTCTTTTGGGAAGTAGACCTAAGTAGAGTTTCTGAAGGATCATTTGAAAGAGGTGAGGGGCCATTCTAAGAACGCGATTCCTTCAAGAAAATTGTTTGGGACAATTTTTTATAAAGGTAAAATTCCTTTAGAATTTTTGTTTGAACTGAAGATCCCAATAAAATTACTCAAAGGTAGAGACAAAGCAAGCAATTTCCTTTGGATAAAATGCTCCACATGAAGGCCGAAGGAATTTTATAAAAGAAACATTTCCTTTGGGAAAATTGTCTGAGACAATTTTTTTGAAGGTAATTTCTTTCAAAACTTTTGTCCCAAAGAAAAAGACCTTTTCAAAAAAGTTGAAGGAATTTTTTTTGAAGAAATTCCTTCAGAATGAATTCCTTTGGGAAGAAGTGTGAAAACAAAAAAATCCAAAGGGTAATTTTATCAACAAAAAGGGGACCTTTTTCAAGTTCCAAATGGAACTTTCAAAGCAAAGGGCCAAAACCTTTTTTTGAAGAGTCACTTCCATGCCAAAGTGTCTTATGCAACAATTCTAAAGGGTATCTTTCAAAGAAGTGGACCTTTGCAAAAGTCACAAAGACTCTTTCTTTAGAATAAATGACTAAAGCAAATTTATCTGAAGGGTCTTTTCTAAAAAGTTGACAGTTCATTTTAAATAACCAAAGGACATTTACAAAAGTTCCAAAGGGTACTTTCCCTTTAGAAAGGGGCATTTAAAAAGTGGATGAAAGATACTTTCATTCAAAAAAGGCACTTATCCAAAGGACTTTTTAAAATACAAAGGGTCTTTCTCAAAAATTTTGAAGTTTATTTCCTTCAAGAAAAAAGTCCACAAAAATTGTTCAAGAAGAAGGCCCAAAAGAAAAAGGCCTACAGGAAAGTGTCTAAAGGAAACATGACATTCATACCAGTGTTAAAGTTCAAGCTCATAAAATAGCTGTTGGGATTCAAATATCCCATGACAGGCCCAAAAATGTCAAAATCTAAACCCCTACAAGTGGCCATTTGGATTTTTATGGACTTACATTGACATAAATGGATACAAGAAAACTAATGTCCTTAGATTGGTTTTCCATCTATAGGAAAGATTTGGTCTAGGTTTTAAGGTGGCAGCTAGTAGGTGTAATTAATGAAGAAGTCCTCATCCTTTGACATGCCCATCATTTCTAACAAATAGTCACTCAATGCAAAGGCAACATGGCTTAGTCTAGATTCAAAGATATGGGGATTTCATCCTTATACATATAGGACATATAAAGTGAAAGAACATGCCAAAGTTTTAATGAAAAGATCAAATCATTCACACTTGGTGAAAATATACAACTAATTTTGACATGGCTTTCTTAGCTCCAAAAAAGGGAGACTTGAATGCATGAGGGGTTTGAGGAGATTTTTGACGATCTTGGATGGTTTATCTCATGGTCAGGGTAGTTGCATGTTTTAAATGTAAAAGAACTAAAGGAAAATAGTGGTGGTTGCAATGATTTATGCCCCCCATCTCCATTTTCTCATGAAATCCACTTCTTCTTTCATCCCTTTCTGCTATATATATAGGCTTTTGAGCCTAAAAAGATATCCCTCGACTAGAGATAGAGTTACTCTATCAAAATCACCTTGTATCACTCTCTTGAAGTAATAAGATAAATTTTTTGACTCCAATTTGAAGTCAAGTATACATTATTAGAGTTTAACTTGTATTTGTATGTCCCTTTTCATCATCTATATTCTCTACGTATCTTTCTTTAATTCTTTTAGTTCTTTTTAGGTTGTGTGAAGTGTTAGACATTAGTGCCTTTATTGAATTGTCATGAGTTTATGTGTCTCATATAGACCTATTTATTTATGTCCTTCAAATTTTAGGGTTTTCCTTTGACCTCCACACAAAATACTTATGCTTGTGGCCCTGAGATAGGATTAGATTAGTCTATGTCTTGGTTAGGTTCATTATTAGTTGTTAAGGTTTCCAGGTTGAAAGTGGATAATTTCATATTTTGGTGCATCACCACCCTTAGCTTAGATTTCCATTTCATGTTATCTTTCTCTCCCTTTTCCTTAGTTAGTAGTATATTATAGCATGGGAAACAAGCTAAATTGAAGCATCTGAGGAGCTATCCTCATTTAAAAAACCTAGAGGTTCAACCTCATTACAAGATACCCATAACTTGAGGTTGTTCTAATATTATAGTTAGGCGTGAGAGAGCTTGAAAAAATCTCCCACAAGGGTGCAATTCTATCCCACAATAGTTTTTGACACACTTAGTAGGACCAATTTTGAGTAATATTGGTCAAGTTTGATGCTAGTTTGATCAATTTGTAGTGGTTATAGCTTTCATTTTTTAGTATCTGGTGACTTTGAAGAACATTGAACAATCTAGTGGCAGAATAGTAACTATCTTTCATGCCAAAGGTGACTACAAGATCAGCTTCTAGAGGCATTCCTTTTTAATTTGTTGAATTACCTTTAAACTTAGCAAGAAGGTTAAGGTTCACCAATACTCTGCCATACATAAAGAAACATTTTCCTAACCTAGTCTCAAGGCCTACCCTTGAAAGCAACCTCTTGATAGTTCCCCCTATTACCATGATTCCCTAAAGAGATTTTATAGGATTTAGTGTCAAAAGTCCTTTGAATCTTCCACAATAGCTAGTAGTAACTCTCAAAAGCATCCCATATTTTATAGGAGACCAAGCCATAACCCCTACTGAACACATCAATAACATAGCCAATTTTTTCAATATCCATAATGCCATTGTAGAAAATCTAACTATTAGACTGTTAGCTATATCCCTTAATGGAAAAGCTTTAGATTGGTATAGAGGCTTAGATCCTAATTCTATTTAATCATGGAATTAGCTAGGAGTGGCCCTATGTAATAGGTTTTTAGATAAGAGTGACCATTTATCACTAGTAAAACAACTTACCACAATCAAGAGAGCTCCCCATGAAGTCATGCAAGAGTTCAAAACAAGATTCCAAAAATATTGGGACATAATTCTAGCCTTTGCTAGACCATCCCATAACTTTACGTTCCTATACTACTTGAAGGCTCTAAATAGTAATATAGCTGTAATGATCCAATCCATGGGAGGGGACATATTGCCAGATGCTTATGAGGTGGATATTAAAGCAAAAAATTACCTAGATCAAGCTAGTAAGCTTACTCCTAGACCTCTAATGCCTCTTTTCCCTGAAATCAAGCTACCCCTTACAGTTATTCCCCCACTTGATGTTATTATTCCAACTCCAACAATTGATGTTATACCTTCACCTAAGCAAGAAAAGGCCTTCACTAGCAGATCAAGTGATTCTCTAGAGCAAAAAAACTACCTAGAACTTAAGAACATGCTCCAATCCTTGGGGAATGATGTGGTAAAGTTAAAAGGTAGAAAGCTTAGTTTAAAAAACCTTATCAATCTCCATATCAACCTCAATAATAATCTTATCAAGGGAATAGACCACCCTTTAAGGGAAATTTATAAAAACAAAACCATGAGCAAGGGAAAGGACAATGTAGCTACAATAAGTAATTCAACTATAACCCAAATGCCATAGGATCTTCCAACTCTTTGGTTCTTATTCAAAACAATATGGCTCAAGAGGCTGAAGGGACCATACCTTGAGATCAATTAGGGAATCCATTATCCCAATTAATGGTTTTAACTAGGCATTCAATGACCAATGGTAGCAAGCTATTGATTATAGATACAATCAAGCCTTAACATCTCAAAACATAGAGATCCCCATGATGATAAAACTAGGACTGTCTTTACAAGACCAAGGATTTGATCAGGTACCAAACTAGTTAGATGCTTTAATGATCATTAGTGAGTAAGAAGAGTGTTATGCACTCAATTAGTAGGCTAGTTCTAGCAAAACATACATTCTTATGGTAGCTAATACAAGATTTAAAAGAAGGAATGTGAGTGACAACTAGGGACCATTCAAAGAGCCTCCTATCATTACTCCTCCATTATCTAAACTTAATGAGCCCATTATCACTCCAAAGGTCCTAGCACCTCCTAAAAATTAGAATCAGGGGACCCATTTTGATCCACTAAACTCATGAATTCAACAAATAATAGTAGTGGCTCCCAAAGCATAAGAGAAGGTTTGTGGTCTACTAATCAACATTGTTGAGAAAATGAAGAAATATAGTGTGAGTGTACCAATGTGGGACATGCTTTCCATGCCCAGTCAAGTGGATATCCTTCAAGAAGGTTTTCCTAATATAGGTGTTACAACAACTGTAAGCAAATAACCAAGCAAAGAAACTGAGGTCCTCACCAATGTAACCCAAGGTCCTATGGGAGAAGGATCAAGTTAGGTGGTCAAACCTCCCCTGTTATATATTTCATTAATCATTAGTGACTCTTCGGTACATAACTACATGGTAGATAGTGGAGTAAGTAATTTGATGATGCAAAAGTCAATAGTAGACCAACGTGGTTTAAAGTATGAACCTCAATCTAAGGGAGTTTTTTAGCTTGACAGATATTTTACCAAACCACTTAGTACTTTCAGAGGTCTCAACTTGACCCTACATGCTTATCCTAGTGTTTTAGTGGCTCAAGATGCATTGATTCTAGAGGTGCCTCCTCTTTTTGCTGTGTGCTTATCTAAGGAATTCATAGCCAAGATTGGGGGTTATCTAGTAGTAGATTGGTCATATATGGCATTCAAAACAAGGTATGGGACTAAGGTACCAATCAAGGCTAAGCCCATGGAATAATTTCATATTAAGCCTCATCAACCAGATAACATAAACCTCAATTATACTATCCTTGATGAGGATGAATTTATAATTGGTCAAGAACTAAATACTTATCCTAAAGAGATTCCAGACTTATTCTTGGATGAACAATGGGGAGACAATCAATTTCTCAAACCTTTAGAAGGTGTTGAATAAAGAGACATGGGCATTTATTTGCTATATGAAGAAAATAAACTCATGCCTTCCATCATTGGACCTAAAAAAGACCTCAATGGTATGTGGAAGTTATTTTTTGATGGTTTAAGGAGAAAAAATGGAGTAGGTGTAGGGGAAATACTAGTTTCCCTTTAGATGATAAGTATTTCTCTTCTTATAGGTTCCATTTCAGTTGTTCCTCAAATGCAACAGAATATGATGGCCTAATCCATGGCCTCCAATAGGCTAGTAAGAGGGGAATCAAGTAATTACAAGCATATTAGGACAGTGAGCTTAGAGTGAACGAAGTGAGGGGCTAAACATTATGAATAATCCTTTGATGAGGTCCTACAAAAATAGAGTGTGGGACCTAATTAAAGATTTTGAAGCCTTTAATAATTAAGCTATGTCAAGGAATCAGAATTAGCATGCTAACAAGTTGACAACTGTGGGAGCCCAATTTGATATTCCAAGTAAGCTAAAAGAGGCCAAGGTTTAACCACATGTCAAGGTGGTGGTGAGGCCATCAGTACCAGGTAATGAATCCCACTGGTAGGTCTTTGAAAATGACAAACAAATTACTTGTTTCTTTTAGTAGGAAGTAGAGTTTTCCTTAATGAACCAAGGTAAATTTCAACATCAATATTTGGATCAAATTATTCAACTAAAGTCTAACAAACTTCTTAAAGGGCTAGTCACCCTTGAAATTCTTTTCCATGAGGGAGACTATATAAGGAAAGATAAGGTAGTGATGTGAACTGACAAGGAGAACTATGAAAGAGTCTTTATTTTCAAGGACAAACTCCTCAAGATTGGGAAGGTAAATAATGAGGTAGAAAGGCATGCTTTCATTAAACTTTGTAAGGAATATTCAAACACCTTTGTTTGGGAATATAGTGACTTGAAAGGTTTTGATCCAAAGTTATCTCAACATACTATAGAATTGGAGGCTAATGCTAAGACTTTGAGGCAAAAACAAAGGCCCATTAACCCCAAAATAGAAGAGCTTATGAGGAGAGAGTTGACCAAGTTAATTGAATCCAAGATCACCTTTCCCATTAGACACTCATCATGGGTAGCCAATATGGTGCCTATAAGGAAAAAGAGTTTGGAAATTAGGCTATGTGTTGATATTAGAGATCTAAATAGGGTCTCCTTGAAAGACCATTACCCTCTACCATCCATGGAGTAACTTATTCAAATAGTTATAGGTTTATAACATTTTTATCTTTTGGATGGATACTTAGGTTAAAACCAAGTATTAGTAAAGAAAGAAGATCAGTACAAGACTACCTTCACCACCAAATGGGGCACATATGCATACTAAAATATGCCTTTTGGATTATCAAATACTGGGGAAACTTTTCAAAGAGCCATGTACATGGCTTTCCAAGAGCTAGTAAATCAAATGGTGCTAATCTACTTAGATGACATCATAGTTTTCTCCAAGGATGCTAATGAACACATGGACCACTTGAGGTTGATCTTTAAGAGATGTAAAGAGTATGGGATCTCTTTGAATCCTAATAAGTGTGTGTTTTCCATGCATGAAGGTAAGTTGTTGGGTCACATTGTCTCAAAAAAAATATTATCTATTGATCTTGATAGGATAAGTGCCATCTTGGCCTTATCCTTACCCAAGCATAAGAAGGGACTCCAAAGTTTCCTTGGGAAAATATACTTTATGAGAAGGTTTATACCTAGTTTTGAAAACTTGGTCAAGCCCATCACTGCCATGATGAAGAAGAACCAAGTGTTCACTTGGTCAAATAAAGGCAAATAAAAATTTGAGGCTATCAAGAAATCCATTGCCCAAGCACCCACACTCATGAATCCTAATTTCTCAAGAGATTTCATATTATATGCCTTTACCAATATTAATAATATATCAGCTATGTTGATGCAAAAGAATGGTTAAGGGCTTGAGAAACCAATAGCATTTTTTAGTTAGGGGCTTGAGGGGTATGAGGCAAGGTATACTTTTGTAGAAAAGCAAGTCCTTGCAGTAGTAAGAAGCCTTAAAAAGTTTAAGCCAATGATCTATAATAGAAAAATTTATCTTATGGTGTCTCATCTTGGAGTGAGAGACTTCCTTCTTAATAGATACTTGAATGAAAAGAGGGCTAGTTGGATTACCAAGGTCATAGAGTATGACATAGAGATCAAGGTCACTAAGCTAGTAAGAGGTGAAGGCTTGTGTGAGCATATGGTTGATGACCTTCATGAGGAAAAGGAAGTTGCCATGGTGATATAAGACAACTCACAGGCAGAGGCACCTCTACTTCATAAGAGCTGACTCCATGCCATGACATATTTTTTTGTCAACATGAGAATTCCCTTAGGGTATAAATAAGGCAAAAAGAAAGTATTTCAGACTTCAGTCCATACCTTATGAATTAGTAGGTGGTACTATTTTTAGAAGAGAATTAAATGGGGTACTCCTTAGGTGTATAGATAATGACCAGGTGACCAAGCTTTGGAGCAATTCCATGATGGCCCTATAAGAGGTGATTTTACACCTAAAACCACATCAACAAAGATAATGAGGGCTAGTTATTATTGGCCCAACCTATTTAAATATGTGCATGCATGGGTAAGAAAGTGTAAAAAGTGTGCTTTCTTTGTGGGTAAGTAAAGATTGATAACCCTTCCTCTCAATCCAATTCAGGTAGAGAAACCCTTCATGTAATGGGGGCTAGATTTCATAGGAATTATCAATCCTTGATCAAGTATAGGGCATAGATGGGTGATTATTGCAATTGAATACTTCACTAGGTGGGTGAAAGCCATTACATTGAAAGAAGCTAATTAAGGTGTAGTCCTAGGCTTTTATGACAACATTATGACCAGGTTGGTGTTCTATCCACCATCATTTCTGATAATGCATTACCATTCCTCAGTCTAAAAATAAGTGAATGGGATCTCAAGATGGGCATCTACCTCAACTCCTATTCCAATTATTATCCTCAAGGAAATGGTTTGGTTGAGTCCAAAAATATTTTTTTCTAAGAATCATTAAGATAATTATGGAAGAGAATTAGAGGACATGGCACACCAAACTAAAGACAACCTTGTGGGCTGACAGGGTGACTCCTAAAGCTACCATTGATAATTATCCAATGTCTTAGTTTATGGAAGGGAGGCTAGGTTGCCCATTTTTCTTGAGTTACCTGCATTAGAACTAACCCATCAGCTAGAGTTGATGGAATATGAGCCCATGCATATGAGACTTGCAGAATCATGGGGCTTGAAGAAATGAGAGACCTTGCAATAAAAACACTAGAATCACATTAAGCTCAAGTCAAGAAAGCCTTTAACAAGAGATCTATAGAAAGGGCCTTCAAGGAAGGGGATATAATCCTCAAGTGGGATTCAAATAAGGCCAAACCAGGCAACCATACCAAATTTAACAACTTGTGGAGTAGTCCTTATTTGATCCATGGATGTAAAAAACATAATGGTTTTTAACTAGCCCAATTAGATGGAGAGGTACTACCCATCCTAGTCAAATGGATTCATCTAAAGACTTTCTATTAGAAGATTTTGTAGCCATTGTATATATTGTATAATTTTTCATGTTTTCTTCCAAGTGCCTTATGCACATATTTTTAGTTGTGTGTTCCCTTCCGTAAGTGCCTTAGGCATAGTGTTTGTTTTATTCTTGTTATACTTATTACTTTAAGAGGAAGTTCCAGAATAGTCAGCCTTGTATCTAGTTTTAGATTAGCTTAATTGTAGAGGCTAATGACTCCATACCTAATGGACTAGACAAGGTAAGTGGTCTAGGTTTTGGACCATAGTAGGCATGCTTCCCTGAGAGTCACCAAAGAGGTTGGCCATTTTTGGCCTACTTTTAAATATCTTTCATCATTTGATGAAGTAGTGGATCAAAGGCATAAAAATGGATCCCACATTTACAAATAGAGAAGATCCAACAACAATGTTTAAGGATAAGCCTGCAAGCCAAAAGCTAAGTACAAAATCTTTTATTTAGCTAAGTCTTTACTTGTTTATTCTTTGGGACTTTGTGGGGACTAAGTTGTTCTTTTATCTCAAGCCTTTTATTGAGCTAAGTTTCAAGCTTCCTTCAAAAAAATTATCCATATAATTTTCCTAAAGGAATATTTCTTTTGGCTGTGTTTTATCTCTTGAAGATTTTGTTTTTAACTAAGTGTTGGAATTCTTTTGGGCAATTTGTTTGAAAGAAAAGTCTTGGAGACTTATTCTTTTGGGGGAAAGTGTCTAAGATTTTTTTTTGAAGGATATCTCAATTAAAAAAAAGTTTGAAACAAAGCTTTGGGAAGGTCTTTTGTAAGCAAGGTACCCCTAACATTTTTCTGAATGGTCCAATTAAAAGTTCTGAAGGAATTGATCTTTTCAAAATTCCCAAAGGTATTTTTTTCATGAGGAAAAGGACCATCTTAGAAAAATCTGAAGGGACTTTTCAAATATTCTCCAGGGTATTTTCTCAAGAAAATGGCCCACTTTAAGGTTTCTGAAGGGTTATTTTCTTTCAAGAAGTGAACCTAAGTAGAGTTTCTGATGGATCATTTCAAAGAGGCGAGGGGCCATTCTAAGAACATGATTCCTTTGGGAAAATTATATGGGACAATTTTTTCTAAAGGAAAAATTCCTTTGAACTTTTTGTTTGAAATGAAGATCCCAATAAAATTACTCAAAGGCAAAGACAAAGTAAGAAATTTCCTTTAGAGAAAGTGCTCCACACAAAGGCTGAAGGAATTTTCTAAAAGACACATTTTTTTTAGGAAAATTATCTGAGATAATTTTTTTGAAGGCAGTTTTCTTTCAAAACTTTTGTCCTAAAGAAAAACACCTTTTCAAAAAAGCCAAAGGAATTTTTTTGAAGAAATTCCTTCAAGAAGAAGTGCCTAAATAAAAAAATCCAAAGGGCACTTTTCTTGGCAAAAAGGGGACCTTTTTCAAGTTTTAAAGGGAACTTTCAAATAAAAGGGCCAAAACACTTTTTATGAAGAGTCATTTCCATGTCAATGTGTCTTATTTAGCAATTTCGAAGGGTATCTTTTGAAGAAGTGGACCTTTGCAAAAGTTTTGAAGACTCTTTCTTTCAAAGAAATGACTGAAGTAAATTTGTTTACAGGGTCTTTTCCAAAAAGTCAACGATTCATTTCAAATAACCAAAGGACATTTACAAAAGTTCCAAAGGTTACTTTACCTTTGGAAAGGGGCATTTTCAAAGTGGCCAAAAGATACTTTTCCTTCAGAAAAGGCACTTCTCCAAAGGATTTTTCAAAATCCAAAGGGTCTTTCTCAAAAAGTTTGAAGTTTATTTCCTTTGAGAAAAAAGTCTATAGAAATTGTTCAAGAAGAAGGCCTAAAATAAAAAGGCCGATAGGAAAGTGCCTAAAGGAAATATTATGTTTATGCCAATGTCAAAGTTCAATCTCATAAAATAGTTGTTCAGATTCAAATATCCCATGACGGGCCCACAAATGTCAAAATCTAAACCCCTACAAGTAGTCATTTGGATTTATATGGACTTACATCGACATAAATGGATACATGATAACTAATGTCCTTAGATTGGTTTTCCATCTATAGGAAATATCTGGTCTAGGTTTCAAGGTAAGAGCTGGTAGGTGCAATTAATGAATAAGTCCTTATCCTTTGACATGGCCATCATCTTTGATAAACAACTACTCAATATAGAGGTAGCATGGCTTGGTTTAGATTCAAAGATATTGGTATTTCATCCTTATACATGTAGGACATACAAAGTGAAGGAGCATACCAAAGTTTTAATGCAAGGTTCAAATCATTCACACTTGGTGGAAAAATACAACTACCTTAGACATGGATATCTCATCTCTAAAAAAGGGAGACTTGAATGCATGAGGGGCTCGAGGAGATTTGTGGTGATTTTGGATGGTTTATCTCATGGTTAGGGCAGTTGCATGCTTTTAATGTAAAATAACTAAAGGATAATAGTCATTGTTACAATTATTTATGTCCCTCCCCTCTTTATTTTCTCATGAAATCCCCTTTTTCTTTCATGCCTTTCTTCTATATATATAAAATTTTGATCTTAAAAAGAGATCCCTTGACTGGTGATAGAGTTACTCTATCAAAATCACTTTGTAACACTATTTTAAAGTAATAAGATAAACTTTCTGACTCTAGTTTGAAGTCAAGTATACATTATTTGAGTTTAACTTGTAGATGTATGTCCCTTTTCATCATCTATAGATTCTCTATGTATCTTGATTTAATTTTTTTGGTTCTTTGTAGGCTATGTGAAGTGTTAGACATTGGTTCCTTTCTTAAAGTGTCATGAGTTTATAGTGTCTCATATAGACCTATTTATTTCTATCCTTCAAATTGCAAGGTTCCCCTTTGACCTCCACACAAAATAATTATACTTGTGGCCCTGAGATATGATCAGATTATTCTATGTCTTGGTTAGGTTCATTAGTAGTTGTTAAGGTTTCCAAGCTGAAAGTGAATCATTTCATATTTTGGTACATCACTACCCTTATCTTAGATTTCCATTTCATGTTATCCTTCTCTCCCTTTTCCTTAGTTAGTAGTAGATTTTAGTGTGGGAAACAAGCCAAAGTGAAGCATCTGAGGAGCTAGCCTCATTTAAAAAACCTAGAGGTTTAACCTCACTACAAGATATCCATAGCCTGAGGTTGTTACAATATTGTAGCTAGGAGTGAGAGATCTTGAAAAACTCTCCCATAAAGGTGCAATTCTAGCCCACAACAAGTCTTTCACTAATACAACTACAATGTCCTAAAACAATTACAAACCCAAGAAAACTCTAGGGTCCCATCAGGCCTACCTTAATGTTTCGCTATGTTTTGTATTATTTTCTTTTAATTTTATAAAATAAGTAAAACTAAAATAAAGGGAAAGGTATAGATGAACCTAGATGTAGTTGCACGTTCCATGATCTTGAGAATGTGAAGAAATATTCTTTGGCTTGGGAAGAATGACTTGTAATCAGAATGAGACTAGAAATGGGATTGATTATTAAGATTGGAGAGTGGATTGCCTAGCAAGTTCTAGATCCAACAAGTCCAAGACTTTACTGGAAGGATGTCAACCCACTTGTTTAACAAGTTAAGTTATGAAAAATGCTAATAAGAGATGCTTTCATAAATTAATGAAAAGTACTAAATCACAATATTATAAATTATTTTCAAGAGAAATGAGTGCTTTTAACAAAATAACATTACTTTGTTCAAAATAAATGTTAAAGTGATAAAACTTGATTCAAAAAATTGCTTATAACTTTGTGTTGTGATAAAAGTTAAAAAACTAGATTTTGGATGAGGGTTGATGGGTGATTTTAACTTGCTATTTTAGGGAAAAATGAATTACATAGAGACTTATGCCAATCACTATGTAACCGATACTAGTTAAGGATAATTGATGCTAGTTGGGGGCAACTGATGCTAGTTAAGGGTGACCGATGTCGATCACTATGTGTTTGTCATAATTTTGGCTTTAGGTAAAAAGGGGACTTTGGATTGGTTACAAAGGGGATTTATGGGTTGTTTAGGGTTGGTTGATGAGGATAGAATGGGGTCTCATAAATATTAAACATTGAGATTTGACACTCAAATGATTGGGAATGGTTAGTAGGGATTTTTTGGATAAGGGGGTGTTTGAAGTTACATAAATCCAACACAAAAGGGACTATGGGGAGAGACTAGAAGTGGGTGAAAGTAATAAACTACCAAAACTAGATGCCAAACTTGTGAAAAGTATAGAATACTTAGATGTTGTGGATTTTTTGGCCTAGAGATGTCCTAAACTTGAGTGTGAGATTGATTAGAAGCCTAAAATAAAATGGGTAGAGTAACAGTACTTGAATCCTTAGTATTGAGGTGATGATTCACTTTTTGATCTCTGGACTAGTTCTTTGGTTCACTATTAAGCTCATATTTGCATAAGAGTTTTGGTTCTTGCTAAAATGATTCAACCTCCTTAGTAAAAATCTTGGGGTAGCCTTAAGTAACTGACATTAATCTTGGTCAACCAAAATTAATCCTAGTCAACCAACATTAGTTGAGGGGTGACTGATGTTGGTCAAGGTGTAAATAGTCTAAGTTACCCAAAATAGTATTTGCACTTAAGTTTGGCCATTAAGATATTTAGAAGTGGTCTGAGCTTGTTTAAGGTAGCATGGGCAAGCAGGAAGAAATGGTCTAGGAGGTTAAGACATTAAATGCCAAGGTAAGAAATGGTTTTAAGGCTAGGTGTCACTAAGTTAGTTATGGGTTTGGTTAGGGTGAGGTATAAATAGGATTAATTATCTTAATTAACTAATTAATTTAGCTAAATGTGTATAAAGGGGTAAATGCATGTTTAAAGGGGTTTTAATAAATATTCTAACCCAAGGGGGCCAAGGGGGTTGAAAAAAATGTTTATGATAATTAGAACCATTGATGTGGTTTTCTAGTGTCTACAACATTAGGTAGAGAGGAAATGGGATTTTCTTTAGGATCAATACTATAAATGAAGTTGAAAGGAGGGGATTTTTTCTTAAAATTCCCAAGTTTATGATGTTACTAAGGGAGTTAAGGTTCTCGGGCATGAAACAATTCAAGAAGGGCTTACTCCTTAGGCAAAATGGGAAGAGGACCATAATACTCAACATCTAATTCAAGATTAATAATTTTGTTACCAAGGAAATCACATTCATAATGTATTTGATGTATATCTATGGTCTTAGAATATAGTTTAATCTCAATATTAGGTGGAATAGGTGAAGAAGATTGATCAAATTTAATTGGCTTGTTGTTAACATTATTGATGGGGAGAGAATCAGATGAAATGATTGGTTCAATAAAAGGTATTAAATATGCAAGCAGTTTCAAAGGTTTAGAAGGTAATATTTTTTCTACCACCTAAAGAGTATCAATAAGTGGAGAATTAATAGGAGGTACATAATCTTCAGGTATTAGTTTAAAATAATTGGAAATGGTATGAATATCATGATTACAAGCATGTATTTGAGCTAGAGTTTTATGATAATCTTGAGCATACAAGTCTTTTGATTGAGCTTAGGCCATGATGCAATTATCCTCATAGGTTGGAAAAATTGTACATGCTTGAGATTCAAGATGAACTTTAGAAGGGAGATGCCTAGATCATTGAATTTACATAGAGACATGATTAAAGGATCTTGAAATAATTTAGCCATTGCATATGAAGTCATCTTCTATTTAAGATGCTTCTTGAACATTGCATGGAGAGGTAAAATAAATGATCTCATTGATGATAGGGATGGTGCAATAACAATGCAATAAAGAAAGAAGAAGCGAATTTGAGATGTAAGGAGGTATCTTGGTAGTGTTACATGTATTTTGAAAATTATAGGCTCATCATCATCTAAATAAACAAGAGTGAAATGTATATTAAGATTCATATTGATGAATTCAGGTAAGGGAATACTATTGATCATTAGAATGGTAGGAATGCGATATTGATATTTGGGATTTGGAACTTGAATGCTCAAAGGGTTGGGATCAACCTCATGTTTATACCTTTTTTATTATGAAAGAACTTGATTCATTAGCTACTAGAAGAGGTAATAGACCTCATTCTATGAGTCTATAAGAATATTAGGAGTATATTTTAGGATACTGGTAAATCAAAGACCATAAGCTTAGTTTGGATGATCTTAGGTCCAATCGTAAGAGGGAGCCAAATACAACCAAGTGGATTTTGATTAGTTTTATCAAATCCATAACATGTTAGGTGGGTTTTCTTGAGATGATCTTTATTATATCCAAGTTGTTGGATAAGCCACAAATATGCCCCATTCATTTCATATCCTTCATCTACTAAAATACTTTACAAATGAGGGTAATATTAATGGCTATTTTAATGAATGGGGGTAGATCATTGGTTTGAAAGAAGATCTCATCGTTAATCATGTCTTCTTAAAAGAACTCTATTCAAGGTTTTAAAGGACAAATGGATTCAATGATATGAACTTTGGTTAGTTTAGGCTCATGAGAAGGTGGTTCTTCATATACAAAAGATGGATCCTCAATTTCTTGAAGTTGTTGCATGAGGAACTTGTGATAATAAGAAGAGGTGTGGACTAACTCCATAAGAGGAATCTTGAAAGGTAGGGAGTTGATTTCTTCAAATAGGTTCTAAGGGGTTTTAGAAGAAGAACCAATGTGAGGCTTAGAAGGTAAATTATATTTATAATGAAGAGAAGTGGTTGTGGGTTTACAAGGAGGAGATGGTACCTCATTAGTTTTCAAAGATAGGTGAGTTGTTATAGTATCTTTGAGGAGTTTATCTTCCAAATATGGTTTCTTAAGTTTAGTGACAAGATCTTTGGGAGCTAGTTTACATTGATAATTAACCTTAACTACATTGACATATTAGGAATTATTATAACATTGGTTATAGTCAATGTCAATCACATAAACATTCTTGTTGGCTTGTTGAGTGTTAGGTGTAAAAAAAGATTTTTGGTGATTAGAAGAAGAAGCTTTGGGAGCTTGTAATTTTTGAGAAGTGTTATTATAATTGATGACATATTTGAATCATGGCTTCATGATTAAATGAATCACCAAGAATAAGAAACAACAAATTTTGTAAGCCCTCTATATGTTTCATGTCACTGTGGAACCAAAAAAACTGGTTAGGGTCATACTATTTAGGAGGATTATTGGGATAAGTAAATGGTTTAGAGGGAATTAATAATTATTTCATTTTCTACATAGTTAGTGGTGTATGGGAAGATGGAGGATTGTTGGATTTGGTAACTCCTGACTGGGTTTGAGGAAGATTACCAGTTATCACATTAGTTGAATGTTGAAAAGATCCTTTACAAAATTTGGTATTAGGTTCAAATTATTTCATTAAGAAGTCTTTATGTTTGGCTTAGTCAAGAGCTTCATTGAGAATGTGAGGATTAAAAATTTGAATCTTATATAAAAGTGAAGGAGTTAAGGTAGTTATAAAGAATTTAAACATATTATCATCGATCATGGTATGATTGGCTTTGTTTTCCAAATATTTCCATCACTAGATAAAATCATGAGCTAATTTAGTGGGAGATTGCTTAACATTGATGAAATGGCTAAGACAATTTCTAGGAAGATAATTGTGTTTAAACTCTTTAACTAGAGGATTGATTAAATCCTTTGGTTTCCATATGAAATATTAGGGAAGTTGTTTATATGATTCCAATACATCACCAGTGAAAGTTATAGCTAAAATTTTAGTTGTGGAGAAAGTATTAGTTTGGATCCACTCCTTATAAAGATTACCAAATACCTTAAGGAAGGATTCAAGGTGTTAGTGCCCAAAATTGCATTGAATCAATTAGGTCCTTGTCAAGTGTAAATACTTAAGTCCTTAGACCAAATTCCATCTCCAAGTGTTCCTTTGAAAGGTAAAGTTCATGTGAAAATTGGCTAAGTCCCAATCTGGTCTTTGCTTGGTGAATGTGTCTTTTCCTTAAATTTTTTTGAGATTTTTTCATGAACATAATGTCTTATGGAAATAGGTCTTAAATATTTTTGTCTCAAATAAAATGTCCAAAGACTTATTTCCATCAAACATTTTGTCCACTACAAAGGATCTGGAAGAATTCAATATCTTGGCCAAGTCCCATTTGCATCAGGCTAAGTGTTTTGCAAAAAATCCCAAGGGTCATATTCTTTCAAACATTTTATCTATGGAAAAAACTCTAAAGGGTACTTACCCTTTGGGTATTTTTCCCACACAAAAAACCTGAAGGGCACTTACCCTTCGGCAAAATTACAAAGGTCCAATTTCTTTGGCAAAAGATCTAAGTCCATTTACTTTGAGAAAAGTGTAAGATCCATTTGTTTCAAAAATTTTATCCATGGTAAAAATTACGAAGGACACTTTCCCTTTGGGCATTTTGCCTGCAACAAAAAATCCCAAAAGAAAAGTCCAAATTCCTTAGAAAAAAATGTAAAGTCTTTATTTATTTTAGACATTTTGTTCATGGCAAAAAGTCTAAAGGGAACTTTCCCTTTGGGATTTTTTTCCTGCATAAAAATCCCTACAAAAAGTCATATCTTCAGCAAAAGTGTAAGCTTAATTTATTCAAAGAAAATGCCAAGTTCAATTTCTATAGGGAAATTATTTTGGACATTTTGTCTAAGATAATTGTACTAAAAAAGAGAAGGGATGAAGACTCATTTCCATCTGTCAAATTGCCCATGGCAAAAATCCCAAATGAATTAATTTCATTGGACATTTTATCTAGGGAAAAAGGCCCGAATGTGCTCAATATTTTAGAAATATTATTGTAGGGATGTAGGAAAGAAAAAGCTTGAATAAGAATGCTGAAAATAGAAGTCACTCAGAACAAAAGTCCCAACATAAAAAGAACAAAAACTAGGAATTCTTGTGTAATAATTGTCTTGATGAAATTGATGCCAATATAAAGAGCCCACAAACCAAATTTCCAAAGATAAAAGCTTTTAAGGAAATTGCGTAAATTACATAAATGTGACAGTCTCATGGAAATTTTTTGACAAGCACACAAACATCAAATTTAAGCTATATAAACTAGTCATTGGGGTTCAAATGATCTAAGATAGTCATATGAGCATTAATTTTAGGCTTCATGAAATAGCCATTTGAGTTCAAACAAATGAAGATCTAATGGTGCATGATAACATGGAGCAAGCTGATCTGATAGTGTGATCAAAGCTAGATAGTTGAAGGAACCCAAGACCAGTATAGGTGTGACAAGTGTCTAGCTCATGGGACATAGTTAAAAGTTAGAGCATATTTTAAAGATACAATGATGCAAGCAGACAATTGATAATTCAATGGGGACTTGATATCTAGCAAGTTACTACCACATGGAATAATAGTGATCAATGCAATAAAGACTATTTACAAGGGACATATAAATCTTGTGGGGCTACCAAGTAGAATAAGCTTAGGGCCAAATGTAAATAATAGCTAATGATATTCTACCCCTTATATCATGATCTAATGGAGTGCTTTCACCTAACCAAGCAAGATTCGATGGTAGACAAAGAGTTAAAACAATCCAAAGTCTTTCAGGGAGACATGAGGAGGACAAGTGTCAAGCCTTTGGTGAGTGACCAAGAAAATAGACGACATGAATGAAAGTAGACTTTTTGAAGGGAAAATGGAAATATAACCTAAGTTTTACGTTCTTCATTTGCTTCACTTATTCGAGCTCTTCCATGGGAAAGATATTGTAGGATTACAAGATCAAAGTTGGCCAATCCAAAGAAGATCTTTAAGTAACCATGAATTAAGAATATTCTCAAGCCATCATCACAAGGTAATGGGATTTATTTGGCATACAAAGGAGAAATATGGCTATCCAAAAGATTCTATATTTGTAATTGATTAATAGAAAAGCATCTCTAAGCAGTTTCACATGAGGACAAAGTTAGTTTGGCTCCTCAAATAAATATTCTCATTTCAGCTCATGAAGAAGGCATATCCCACCATGAAATCAAAGGATATGCTCCATGTATTTATCATTTATTGTAGATGTAGTTGAAATAATAATTTTCCTTGTAGTTACATGCATTTTTCAAGCATAACAAAGCAATATTTTCTAGTTAGGAACATCTTGGCGAGACTTCAGCACTTATAAATTTGAAATGGGTAAAGAATGTATAAATAGAAGGCTTGTATTCTATTCAGGGGGTTGGTTGACCATTGTGGTCACTATTTTTGGTCTTTAGTTCTTCCTTAATATAGTCTATTCTACATTTTGGGATCATTATTGTGTGAATTTTATCTCTCTTACTAAGGTGGTTGTAGTTGTATAATCATTAGTAAGATTTGAGAGCATCTCTATATATCTCTTCTATCCAACATGGAATAAATACCCCATGCTTATCCCCATGGTAGTATTTTGAAACACTGGTGTATGTGAGATTTTATTTCAAGTCAATGGAAAATATTTGTGGTTCTTTATTATATCCTATTAATGAAATACAATAATATGTGTGATAAATTTTACTGATTAGATATTTGGGTTTATGTTCATTAATGGTTGTCATTCTGAGCATGTACCTAGGTTATAAATCCTTTTCTATAGTTATATTTGGAAATATGTTGTTGAATACCTTTAAGGGCACCCTGGGTTCATGAATTTAGCAAGAGAAAGTATTTGAGATTCTAGTTTCAAAGTATGTTCTAGGGTTTTAGAGATCATTTGGGCACTTGCATTCTATTGGCACCAATGGATGCAAATTTCTCCTTATAGTTTTTATGGCTTTCATTTTAGTTTCCTTAAATTTTTATAATAAATGATGTCATGTATGTTGAAAGAATCCTTATTGCTAGAAAAACTACTAGCACACCACCATGCCCTTCCTCTTTATTAAAAACATCTAACTCATCCTATCCTATCCTACCTTGAAAATAATATGCCCTTTACATATCTTAAGTGTTATTTCCCTATATATACATAAATATTACATACTTAAAATGTGTCTACATTTTTTGTTTTAAATCCCAATATTGTAATATTTTATATAGCCCTTATGTTGTTAAAAATTATTTAGAATGAAAGTTCCAGTCATAATTTCATCTATCTTTAGTAGCTTGTGTTTGACCTAGAGCATTTTCTCATTTGGTGTGACAACCCTTCATGGGTGGAATGAACAAGTTTGGTTATGTTATGGTCAGACCTATGCCTTTGTGCCAATAAGCCTTAGAGAGATTGAATTGTAAAATATCTCTATGTGAGCAAGCTACCTCATAGGTCCTCTCACTTTGGTTTAGGTAGAGCCAAAAGTAGTAGGGATTTGACCATACCCTTTGTAGGTGCCTCTCAGTCATTTTCTACATTTGGTCTAATCTTGATGCAAAAACCTTCCCTGATTACAATGAAATTATAGTGGGTTTTTCATCTTTGTTTGCCATTTTCTTCAAGTGTGCAAGGTCAAGTGTACGAAGTGTATAACTGGGAACCAACACTCAACTAACACCATTACTAGGGAGAAGAAAAAGACACCCATGGCACTTGTGTTGTTAGGGACTCTTGCAGAGATCTACTATCATTTTCATGTTCTCTACCTATTTGTGCTATAGTGGGAATATCTTGGCTGTCAATGCCACATCACTCCATTAGGGACATGCCAAGAATTCTTGAGGCTTAAAAATTAACTTTTTATTATAAAGAGCTAAAAATATTACATGTTGAAAGGTGCTTTCTACCCTTTTGAACATATTCTAAAATTTTTGGTGTCTTTGATTTTTATCTCATTAGGCTTCAACAAGTTTGATCTCAACATGTATCATAATAGTGTGATAACTATTATATTCTAGAACTTTGATTCTAGCATTGAATCTAATTTTATCATTTCATTTGAAGGAAGATCAGTGCCTATTTTGAATATTTTCAATTTCAGCTTCAAATATTTTCTTATTTGTAAATCTAGAAGGACTAAGGTCATCCTTTAAAGGTGACTCATTAGAACCTCATCTCACCCCTAAGTTTTCATCAAAGATGAAGGGGACAAGTTTGGAAGTTACAATGGATGTATCTTATTGGTTGAATGCCAAGGTAAATATTAAGAATTTTGATTTTGACATTGATTAGTGTGACAAGTGCTTCTTCTCACATCCCCCATGTGATACTGCTAAACTAATTGATGAAGATTTAGATGAACCTAAATATGCATCACCCAAATATGATATTTTTTTGTTCAATTATCAAAACCCCCATGTAGGTTTTCTACTTCCATGAAAATTATGTTTGCTACTATTGCTGATTAGTTTTGGAGTGAGGTTAAGAGGGTCTTGACATATGAATTTACTTATGATGATAGTATGACACAAGCACATGAGTTACCAAATCATGATGTAATTGAAGATATAGAGTGTTCTCTAATATAAGTACTAAACATGGGTGTAGAATTAGGTGACTCCATTGAGAGTGTGGACCTTGTTGAGAAGCTAGTTGTTCTTAATACTAGGTTTGACAATGAAGATGCTATTTGGAGAATGTCATTTAGTGAATATGGGTTTATATTTTATGCCCCTAAAGATGAAAATTTTCAAACTTATTTCAAGTATTACTTCAAGTGCATGAATGCCATTGTTGATCCTAAGGCACTCCAACTTGATACTCATCTAATTGCAGTTGAGAAACAAACTTATTTATAGCTATTGGCACGGTCTTCTATAGATTTGAGATCATGTAAGGAGGATTTATTTTAGAATTTAATCTCATTATATCTTAACAACCATGCTTTAAGGCATGTGTAGAGGTGGGTTTACTTCATCTTAACTACCAAGCTGCTAGAAAAGTTTAAGAGATTAAGGGATGGTAGAATTTTAGAGCCACAAATTAATGGCAAGTATATAAATTATTTCCTTGATTGAGCACATAATAATGTACCTAATTTTATAATGTTTTATCTTTCTATTATTTTTTTGATTTATTTCCCCTCTGCTTTGGGCCTTGTTTGTAAATTTTTCCTTTGTGCTTTGTTGTGTGTTAATTTTTAGATCCTCCTAATCTATTTTTTTAAGTCTACCATGTTTTGTTGATCCTTCATGGATATTTGCTAAAAATTACCAAGTCTTGACTGTATATACTAATGGATTGGCACTTGGCCTTACATTTTGGGGTTCTTTGGATACCTACAGGGGGTATGCATCCCTGAGTAAGAGTTAGTGTTAGTACCTAAAATTGTATTGAAACAATTGGGCCCTTATCAAGTGTAAATGCCTAAGTCCTTAGCCCAACTTACATCTCCAAGTGATCCTTTGAAAGGTCAAATTAATGTGAAAATTGGCCAAGTCCCAATCTATTCTTTGTTTGGTGAATGTGTCTTTCCCTTAAATTTTTTTGGAATTTTTGCATAAACATGATGTTCGATGGAAATAGGTCTTCAAGATTTTTATCTCAGATAAGAAATTTGAAGACTTATTTCCTTTAGACATTTTGTCTACTATAAAAGGTCTAAAGGAATTCAATGTCTTGGCTAAGTCCCATTTGCATTAGGTTAAGTGTTTTGAAAAAAATATGAAGGGTCAATTCTCTTAGACATTTTATTTGTAGTAAAAAGTCCAAAGGGAACTTGACCTTAGGGCATTTTGCCCACACAAAAATCCTGAAGGGCACTTAACCTTCAAAAAAAGTGCAAAGTTTGGATTTATTTAGAAAAAGAGCCAAGTCTAATTCCTTCAAGAAAAGTGTAAGGTCCATTTGTTTCAAAATTTTTGTCCATGAAAAAAATCTCTAAGGGCACTTTCCCTTTGGGCATTTTGCTTGAAGCAAAAAAGCCCAAAAGAAAAGTTTGAATTCCTTCTAAAAAATGTAAAGTCATTATTTTTTTTTGACATTTTTTCTATGGTGAAAAGTTTGAAGGGCACTTTCAGGAATTTTCACTACATAAAAATACCAACAAAAAGTCCTTTCTTTGATAAAAGTGTAGCTCAATTTCTTCAAAGAAAATGCCAAGTTTAATTTCTATGGGGAAATTATTTTCAATAAATTATTTGAAATAATTATCCCAATGAAGATAAAAATGCTGAAGTCTAATTATTTTGAGAAAAGTGCATAATTATTTTGGAGAAATTATTTTAGACATTTTGTTTGAGATAATTATCCTAACAAAGAGAAGGGCTGAAGACTCATTTACATCGAGCAAATTGCTTGTGGCAAAAAATTTGAAGGAATTAATTTCATTGGACATTTTATCCATGGCATAAAACTTGAATGTGCTTAATATTTCAAAGATATTATTGTGGGGATACAAGAAATAAAAATCTTGAAATAGGAATGTCAAAGATAGAAGTTACCCAGAATAAAAGTCCTGACATAAAAAGGCTAAAAACTAGGAATTATTATGGAATAATTATCTCAGTGAAATTGATGCCAAGATAAAGAGCTCATAGACCAAATTACCAAAGATAAAAGATCTAAAGGAATTTTACCAAATTACATAAGTGTGATGGTTTCATGGACATTTTTTTATAGGTGTATGGATGTCAACTTTAAGTTGCAAAAACTAGTCATTAGGGTCCAAATGCTGCAAGACAATAACATGATCATTAAATTTAGGCCCTATGAAATAGGTGTTTGAGTTCAAATAGAGGTAGATATAATGGTGCACATTAACATGAAGTAGGATGATCTGATGGTACATGATCAAAGTTGGATAGTCAAAGAAATCTAGGACCAATGCAAGCATGATAAGTGTTGATCTCATAGGGCATAGTTAAAAGTTTGAGCATGTTCTAAAGATCCAGCAATACAAGTGGATAGTTGATAATTCAATGGGGGCCTGAGATCTAGTGAGCTATTGCCTCATAGCATGATAATTCTCAATGTAATAGAGAATATTTAAAAGGGACACATAAAGCCTTTGGGACTACCAAGTGGCATAACCTTAGAGCTAAATGACGATAGTAGCCAATGATGTTTTCCCCTTAGATCATGATCTAATAGAGTGAATTCACCCACCCAAGAAAAATATAATGGTAGGTAAAGAGTCAAATTAGTCTAAGGTATTTCAGGGAGATGCAAGGAGGATAAGTGTTAAGCCCTTAATGAGTGACTAAGCAAATCAATGACATGAATGAGAGAAGACTTTTCAAAGGGAAAAAAGAAATATAACCTAAGTTTTTCATTCTTAATCTACTTCACTTGTCTAAGCTCCTCCATGGGAAAGATATTACAAGATTACAAGATCAAAGTGGGGCACTCCAAGGAATATCTTCAAGGATCCATGATTCAAGAATATTTTCAAGCCATTATCATAAGGTAATATGCTTTGTTTGGCATGCATAGAAGAAAGGAAACTGTCCAGAAGATTCTAGATTTACAATTGATTAATAAAAAAGCATCTCCAAAAATTTGCACATGAGGACAAAGTTGGTTTGGCTCCTTAAATGAATATTCTCATTCTAGCTCATGAAGAAGGCATCTCCTACCATGAAATCAAAGGATATGCTCCATGTCTTCATCATTTATTATAGAGGTAATTACAACAATCATCTTCCTTGCAGTTACATGAAGATTTTAGGCATGGTAAAGGAATATTTTCTAGCTAGGATCATATTGGCACTTATAGATTTGAAATGGGAAAAAATGTATAAATAAAAGGCTTATCTTCTATTTAGGAGGTTGGTTAGCCATTGTGTTGGTCATTATGATCACTGTTGTTGGCCTTTGGTTCTTCCTTAGTATAGGATATTCCACATTTTTGGATTAATACTATGAGCATTTTGTCTCTCTTGCTAAGGTGGTTGTAGTTGTACAACCATTAGCAAGCTCTGAGAGTATATCTATATGTGTCCCCTATCCAACATAGAGAAATCCACCATGCCTATCCCCATGGTAGCATTTTGAAACACTAGTGTATGTGAGATTTTCTTTCAAGTAAATGGAAAATATTTGTGGTTCTTTATTGTATCCTATTAATGAAATGAAATAATATTTTTTAAAAGTTTTTATGATTGGATATTTGGGGTTGTGTACATTACTGGTTGTCATTTTGAGCATGTACCTAGGTTATAAATCCCTTTCTATAGTTATATTTGGAAATGTATTTTTGAATACCTTTTAAGGGCACCTTGGGTTCATGAATTTAGTAGGAGAAAGTATTTGAGACTCTAGTTTCAATGTATGTTTTGGGGTTTTAGGGATAATTTGTGCACTTGCATTCTATTAACACCAATGGATACAAATTTATCCTTGTAGTTTCTATGGATTGCATTTTAGTTTCCTTATATTTTTGTAATAAATGATGTCATGTATGTTGAAAGAATCCCTACTACTAGAAAAAATACCAACACACCACCATGACCTTCCTCTTTATTATAATCATCTAACTCATCCTACCCTATCCTACCCTATAAATAATATGCCCTTTATATGTCTTAAGTGTTATTTGCCTACAGATGCATAAATATTGCATACTTAAAATGTCTGCATTTTGCATTTTGAAACCCAACATTAAAATATTTTATTTAGCCCCTATGTTGTTGAAAATTTTTTAGAATGAAGGTTGCAATCATAATTTCATCTATCTTTAATAGCTTATGTTTAATGTAGAGTATTTTCTCATTCTGAGTGACAATTCTTCTCAGGTGGAGTGAGAAAGTTTGGTTGTGTTCTGGTCAGATCTATTCCTTTGTACCAATAATCCCCATGGATATTAAATTATAAAATCTCTCCATGTGAGCAAGCTACCTTGAAGGTCCTCTTTCTTTGGTTTAGATAGAGCTAAAAGTAGAAGGGAACTGACCATAACTTTTGTAGGTGCCTCTCAGTCATTTTCTATATTTGATCTAATCTTGATGTAAAACCCTTCCCCAACTATAATGACATCATAAAAAGTTTTTCATCTTTGTTTGCCATTTTATTCAAGTGTTTAAGGCTGAATGTATGAGGTGTATAACTAAGAACCAACATAGGGTCTTTAGTCTCATTATACTTAATAGCTAGATATATGTTACCAATATCATAGAAATAATGAAAGGGGCTAACAACTCATTTTGAATGTGTTGGATCATTTTGTTGTTCATGATAGGTTGGGCAATGACATTCACCATGGCATATTTAAGAGGAGGAATATAATTTTGATTATTTTAAGGGAGAAGAATGAGAGGTTGATTAGCCATATTGATCAAATGATGTTGTATCTACATCATTTGAAAGGTGTTAGATGTTTGAATTATGTTTATTTATTGCACTATTTATGCAAGGATTTGGGTTATATCAATTGGTGGGTTGGTGTTTGTAGGAGGACTTCCCAAATTGGTATTAAGGGGAGAGTTATCAGGTGGTAGATTTCCTATGGGTTTGTTGGAGAGATTTGTGTCAATTTCCCACACATTATGGTGAGATGCTGAATATGGGAATTATCATGATAGGTATGAAAATGATTTGATCCACCTATCTCATCTTTTTGCATAATTTGAACCATGTTGCAATCCAAATATGAGGGAGGGGAAAAAGTACTCCAAGAATGAGGATTCTCTTGGAAGGTAAAGAAATGAAGAAAGGAGCACCCCATATAGTGTTTAAATGGATTTAGGTTGTCTAAGAATATTTTGGTAGGGTATTTCATGATGCTTGATGAAAGAAATAGAATTTAGGAAATAAGGAAAATAAGGGATAGAGTCAACCAGATAAAGAACATACTCATCCAATAGGTACAAAATGGACTAGGTCGATAGAGTACTACTAAGAGATAGGATAAAAAGAATACACAATCATATGGTTCGATAATGTATTACTGAATGGGGGACATAATAGAGAGATAAGAATACATAGTCATTTAGGTTAACTATGTACTGCAGATAGGAAGGTGAAAAATAGCCTATAAGAGATTGTATCGAGCAAGATGATAATGTTCTGAAAGAGGATAAAATTTTGTAAGATAGTTTGAAGCAAGAATGAAAGAAAACACATAAATAATTGGATCAATGTGACTAATCTAATTGGGGTACACAACATAAACCTTGCACCAATGCTGACCAATGAAAGTTTAAAATACAACACACAATGATCAAAGAGCAAGTAGTAAATAAAAGGTAATTGTTAACTAATTGGTCACATTAAGTGTTATTAGATTATAATAAAGTTTAATTTTAGCATGATATAAAATTTGGATGAAATAGGGAACTATAAAGTAATCTAAGGTTAATTTCAGGATGTTTAGGCTAAAAGGGATCTATATTGGCAATGGTACTAGCTTGGTATTGAGGCCTACCCCTCACTTCATAATCCTTCATCAATAATGGTGTTGAGTGATTTTCCAATATATAATATTAACCACGTATTTATACTTGTCCAAAAAATCAAGTTGACTTCCCCCTTGGTGATAAAATTCAAGTAGGTAGGCCTTGGGAAGACAAATGTTTATTATTTTTTAAATGTAAAGTGGTTTGGTAGTGTGTGTAAAAGAGTAAAATAGTGTAACTAAAATGATAATTTGAAAAACCACCTATTTATACTATGTGAGTTACTCTAAGAATGCAAACAACTTAAAATGAAATGTGAATTAATTACTAGCAAATAAACATCAATTCCTTAATTGATAATAGTAAAAAGTCAGTTCAAACAACACTATATGTAAATAGTACATAATAGATTCAAATGGGTCATTGATATTCTAAAAAATCAAGGTATTTAAGAACAAAGTTGCATAGGTCAATTATGTCTCTCAGATAGAAGGCAGACTATTTAACGAAGTTGACCAGGTTGACCTAGTTAGTTATAGGTTGACATTTTGTAGACTGAAGACTTATGAAAAATAGAAATGAAAGAGTAACTGAAATAATATAGAGAGATAAAAAATGAAACTTAGTGGGATTTAGGATGATTTATATTTAAAATTTTTATACTATGGTGCTCAATTATTACTTTCAAATTTTGCCAACTAGGTCGACTAGTTCGACCAAGTTTGCAAAACCTTATGTGCTAAAGAAGAAATATTGAACACAATCAACCTATTCAATAGTGTTTATTGACATGTATATTTATAGAAGAAAATATCAGATAGAGTCAACCTATTTGAATATATATGCTAATCTATAACTAAATAATAATACTATGTCAATCCTCTCTATCTAGTAACCTATAATTGATGAAGACCTATACAAACATAACAAAGTCATTTTGAAGTTACTATGTATTAAAAATGTACATAAAAAGTTAGGACTATATCAAATGGTTTGATATAGTACTTCAAATATAAAAAATTATAAATAATGATAATAATTATGGCATGAAAGAAAACCTACAAGGGTTAGATTCATGTCGGGTTCATCAAAATATATGCAAAGGAAAATGCAACTAATCTATAAATCAATCTTAGTTCAAAGAAGATAAATCCTACTTACACTTTTGATTGTTGATATAAGAGATATTTAAGGTCATGACCAAGATGGATCCACTAGACCTATCCAAGGGATCTCTTACCATAATAATATCACTAGGGAAGGATCCAAAACCTCCACTAAATCAAAACTATGCAATAACCCTAACTAGGTCCTATATTTTCATATTCACGATGTAAATGACAAGTAAAGTAAAGTATAATCTAGTGCTTACCAAATCTTGTGGTAAAAGTGAGAGATTAGTAAACATAAAAAGTAAACATGCATAAGAGAATCCTATTTAAGCTATGTATAGGAAATAACCTAATACATAGAGGGAGAAATATATTCAAAATCCATTACTTATGCTACTTCTATCTACTACAAGAGAGGAGCAAAGTTAGAGATACTTACCTTGAATATGAACCCATCGAGAATCAATCTCTCCATTGGCTAAAGGTGTTTCTAAATAGGTTGTTATGGTTTGTAAGGATATCTAAGAAAGGACAAAGCATCAAAAACTTTTACACAAGACAAAATTCTTCTCCAAGTAGAAACCCTAAGCTAAGATTTTTGAAGTAGAACAATAGAAGAGCAGATTGTAAAGAAGCACAAATGAATAATTAACTCCTACCATATCTCTAAGAAATGATGAAATGGATGTGTTTATATAGTTGAATCTAACCCTCATCCTTTTTGAAATTTTATTTGATAGTGTTGAACCAATCAACTATGTATCATTATTGACAAACAAAAATTAGGTCTTGGTCTAGGTCAGCCCTTGAATGAGCTTTGTCAATTAGAGTAGAGGGTCAATGGGGCTAACATTGTATTGTAAACCATTAAATAAGGTTTAGGCTAGGGAAGGGATAATGAAGGCAAATAATGACTAGAGGAGGGTGCAAAAGAGGAGAAAAAGCTTAGGGGAATGTTTTTAGGAGATGGATGGATCGATAAAAAGTGGTAGTAAAGGGAAAATAATCCTATAAATCACTAATGGTCTACCCACCCTTTTTTTGATGCACCATTTAAGGAATGCACTTAGAGAGATTGAGTCTTGATGGGTTTCTGTAAGAGAAAAAACATCAGTAATTGATAAAGTTTAAAAATAGTATGTGTATACACCCTCAACACATCATTTATGACTAGATTATATGAAGTTGCTCACCCTACCCCTCTATCTATATGGGGATAATGACAAGAAGGATCTATCTATGGTCTCAACCTCTTGGGTCTAAATTTTGTCCTATTACGAGCCCTTAAGATATATATATATATATATATATATATATATATATATATATATATATATATATATATATAAAACCCTAACCTTTATAGAGAGTGATCTCTATCCCCTATATAGATAGATAAATAGGCGGTCAAGGGGAATAAATACCATATATGGGGAATTTCTCAATCAATTGAGGCCCCCCTCCCCTCTATTCTAGTGCAAATTGGAAATCAAGTGACATGATAGACCCACCATAGTTAGATAGATGCTACTAGAGGGCAATACATAAGGCCATATATATAGAGTGGGGAATGCTCGACCAATAGACTTGAGAAAATAAATAGGACATAACCATTTAGAAATAGTTATAAATATAGGGTGAGGCCAAGCCATATAAAATACACTAGGGAGAAGGTGGCTATAGTGGATATAGATCTAGTCAGTACTCAACTGAATATAAAGGTTAAGGAAGGAGCATATAAAACCCCTCATCCTATTGCCATATAGTCTCTATCTATAGTAGGTTAACATAGAATCTCAAATGGGTGGAATGATATATAGATAGAGATAGAGTCTATATTCAATATTGGGAGTATATATTTTATAACCCTATAAATAATACTAGAAATTGGGTGTTCCCTAACATCCCAAACTAAGATAGGTAGGGATTGGCTCTCCTTGTATCCATCTATCCTTTTCTTTAGTGCATTGCTTATATAAGAGTAGAATAATCCCTTATCCACTCACCCTACCCCTAGTCTAGTCACCCTACCCCCAGTCATGAGTCCCCAAAAATAGTCTTGAGTCCCCAATATTAAGGGAAGGAGCCCTACCCATAGTCAGGAGTCCATATCCCCCATTATTGTATTGAGTCCCTATCCCATAGTCAGGAGTATCTCTCCCCCATGCTGTATATAGATATATATATAGTACCCCCATTTTTGATCACCCTCTCCCCCATGATGTTTATAGATATCTAACCTCTAGTCTAGGAACCCTACCCATTTTCCAGTCACCCTACCCCTAATACAACCTATATATAGAATCGATAGTTGGTATTCAACACCCTATAAATAGATGTAGACAATGTAGATGAGCATACATGATTCACCCCACTTTCCAAACTTAGGGAAAAGGTGTATATATCTATTTTGGTGATGGCCCCCATCTATATATGTGTTTCCATATTTATCCATCTTATCTATCCATCTATCCATCTAGATGAGTGGGGATCTCTAGTCTAGATATATAGGGGTTATCCATAGGCCCCAATCTATAATTTATATATGGGGTTAAAAAAAAAGGTATTGAGCCCATTAAACTGGTGGTATAAGATAGAGTTTCGTTGGCCCACCCCCTATATATCTTATCTTATCTTATCTTGAGCATAGTGAATACTATCTAGGGTTAGGGGCATACACTAGACTATAGACATATGCCCAAATAGACTATAGAGTGGTAAACTCTAGTGAGGGACCTTAAGGGGGGATATTTACTGATTTATATCAAGATATATAGGGGGTGATCCATTGATCTCTCTATTTATCTATCTACTATATAGATCTATTAATCTATCCATATATCTATCCATCCATTGATCTATATCTCTATTCACTGATCTATTTTATAAATATCTCTTTCAAAGATAGAGGTACAAATATGATAGATCCATAAAAGGACCCATCACTAACCCAATGACATATCTATATAGAGTTCCTATCCCCCATCTAGCTTTATAGTCTATGCCACCAAATATATATCTATTATTCATATCTATGCTCTATAGTCTAGTTTAATTGGGAGCATATGCCCCTAGTATAGTCTAGATTGAACCCCATCCCTATCGATATATTTATTTATAGATAGATAGGGGTGCCCCACCTATGTATATATATCTTATATCTTATATCTTATCTCTAGACATAGGGTGAATAGTCTAGTTGGGTTTGGGAAGGCCCCCTCCCTCCTCCCTATATATCTTATCTTATCTTGAGTATATAAAATATTAGTTTATCTTATCTTATCTATTTAGGAGGGAGAGGAGGCCCATATAGATAGGGGGAATTTATCTTTGGATCGATGTGTGAGTGATAAATTTGGATCTAGGTGTGAACTATAGTCTATATAGTTATAGTTAAATTTTCATGGCCTCTACTCTATAAGTGACTTGACTATCATATGGCCTACCCCCTCCCACTATCAAGTTAACAATATTTATTTAAAAATAATTATATAAAATTCATAGAATGAGGAGGCCAGGCCCTATCTATATCTAGGGATCATCTATCTATATAAGGGAAGGGCAAGGTGGCTATATAGATCTAGTCGACACCCCATATATAGATAGGGTTCTAATAAATATGGCTGATAGGCACCCGTATATATATTTTTTCCACTCTTCTAATTGGTCACCATGTCTACATCTACATATGGGGGAAACTATCTCTCATATGTAGAGTGGGGTGATTGATAATGTGTTCAAACTCAATAGGTATATAGGGTTAATAGATATATAAGGGAAGGCAAGACCCCTAGATAATTATAGTTTGGAGATGAGGGGGGGTGACTATCTCAAGAGACCCTCCCCCATCTATGTTATCTACATTAATATATAGTAGAGTTATTCATTTCCTATATCTACTCTATATATAGGTGGATCATCGAGGTATTAGAAATAGACTGATCCACTCCCACTCACTCTATTATAAAGGGAAGAGACTACTCCAACCCTAATTTATTTATTATAATGAGATCACTTTGATTGAATCTAATTGACTCTGATTGAGATTGATTGAGAGGACTCCAATTGAAGTGAAGCACTTTGATTGATTGAGAGTACTTTGATCCTCTCCCCTCTCCCCTCTCCCATCTCTATTTAAAATAAACTAAATGAAACTAAACTAAACTCAACTAAACTCCCATATATATAGAGGCTATCAGTTTAAATAGAGATGGGAGCGGGTTTGCCAAAAAAACTATATGTAGTTACCAAAAAAACTATATATAGTTAGGGGTGATTCCCCTCTATATATAGGAAGCTCCCTTCCCCAAATATATATATATATATATATATATATATATATATATATATATATGAGTCTTACCATATCTATAATATATAATTTATATATGGGGGGGGATAGAGTAGAGGGCATATGAGACCTTAAATAAGGGCTTAGGGTATGGGTAGATGGAAGATAGATGGGGTATGCCTGAATGAATTATATATCTAGATGTGAATAATGGGATGTATGTGCTTGGAGTGGATTAGATGCCCTTATGGAGTTTAAGGGTGATTCATGTGGTCAAATTTAGATAGAAGGGGAGTTTAGAGTAGCAACATGCCATTAGGACCTATATATATCCATGCCTTCAACTGTATCTAGTTTAGTTGGCCCCCCTATCCCCCTCCCCCCTCTATATAAACTATATGTGATATGGGGAATATGACAGAGACATATATAGGGTATATTATGTATACATTATATATATATGACTATAGAGAGTTTACCCCATATATAGATAGGTCTCTAAATCCCCTTATTATATAGCTAGGCCGCTATGCCATATACCCTATGCTCTCTACCCTATTCCCTAGACCTATAGATAGATATGGAAAGGGTAGGCTAAGGGAGGGAAGGGAGGGGAAGGTGATATTACATATGAAGTGGGGATGAGCATAACTATTATTGACAAAGTGATCAAAATTCTAGATTATAGAAATGCCCTCCTCAGTCTATCATGAGAACCAATGTAATATATAGATAGGGAGCATATAGAAGGAACTCTAAGGGGTCTAGTCATCAATTGAGTGGAGTAGCATATATATAGGTTAGGGGTGACTCTCCTCTCTATAGTGATGCATGAACCCCTATCTTTATCTCTATCTATATATAGATGCACACCATATAATATATATGTGTTTGGATAGAGTTAGAGTCCCAATTATGGGAGAGAGGGGAGAGAGGTATGAATAGAATGGGAATAGTGGGCCTACTCCTAATCCATTAGTTATAGCCCAAGATTTTGGCTATATATCTATTTATAGTTCCCTATCTAATTAATAGGCACCTCTCCCCTCCGTTATAGACAATATGGAAATATGGATTATATATCCATTCCATCACCATATGGGGTGGGGATCTATATATAGATATGATAGTGGGATAGGATTATAGATTCTATATGTAAGGGAATGATGACCCTCTATCTTATCTACCATATCTATAGGGGTGGCAGTTATATCTAGTTTCCCTATCTATATATGGGGCACCCCCTCCCCCAAATATCTAGTTTTTTTGGCCCTTCACCCCACCTAAATATTTATCCTATTAAATATATATGGTGCCTCTCCCCCTTCCCCCCAAATATCTATTTCTTTTGACCTTCCCCTATATATAACTATAACTTTAACTATATCTATCTGTATCCAAATAGAGGGGGTGAGAACACTATATTTATCCATATCTAAATATAAGGGGTGATAACCCCATATATATATATATATATATATATATATATATATATATAGGGACCCTATCTATACTAATAATGATCAATGGATGTCATCAACATCCCCATATATATATAGGAGATTAGCTCAACCACATGAATATAAATGGAATGACTTGTCATCCCTATTAAATATTGAAGGAAGGCCCCATAGATAGAGTGCTATTGCTATATATATGGGGATGGGGACCGATAGATAGTCTCTCTTTATAATTAGGGCACCCTACTAGAGTAGAGTCGAGTGCATCCATCCCATATATAGAAAGATCTCAAGATCCCCATATAGATATTCTCTCTTGATTGATAGGATGAAGGGTCACTCAAACTTATATATATATATATATATATATATATATATATATATATATATATATATATATATATATATATATATATATATAGATGCCACCCCATAGAGTGGATAAATAGGGGCCCATGACCCCATATATATATATATATATTCTCTCTATGGATATATAGGGCCATTGGGTCTCCTGAATGGATAAGATAATTGGGTCTTTTCCTCACCCCATATATAGATAGATGTTGAGGGCCTACTGATATCCTCTCTAGACAAATAGGGTGATATTCAGATAGTTAGATCCTTTACTAAGGGACCATATGATCTCCCCTTATCAGTGGCTATATAATATCCCATACATCTATCTAGAGAAGGTCACTAGCTGATCTATAAATGGGGCCTATCAATCAAGGCCATTATAGATAAAAATATAATATAGATAGAGGGGGGTGAAGGGGAATTACCATTAATTATGGTTATAACATACTAACTATGTATATATCCATGGTTGAATCCCCATTTTTTAATGATGGTACATCTAACTACCTACATGCAACCATAGATAAGGTCATTCATGCACCCCTCCCCTATAAATCAATCTATAGGTGCCCTAACAAAAGACCTTGATTATATATAGGGGACCCCTCCCCCTCTATATATATGGATATGGGGATGAGGGTGGATATCTATCTAATGAACTTTATAGATAGGGCCAACGGGTACCCTATCTATATATGGGAAACCAATGAAGTAGATCTTAACTATCTCTCTCACCACACCTATCGATACATTCATATCTAGAGGGATCCCCCTATATATATATGGCCTATATTAGATAAATGATTGATAAATAGTCAACATACTCAAAATTGATGAATGACATTATTTCTTGGGAGGAATTTCCTTTATTGATCGAGTACCCCACCCCTTCCTTTAGATAGAGTGGAAATTAAGTGGGTGGGGATTAGATAGATATATAGCCCCCCCTCCTTTCCCTCCTATCTTCTTGATATATGTCTCTATCTATCTCTAGCATATGTATCTATCTAGGGTCCCCCCCCTTTGTATCTATGGGGAT
>JARHVA010000598.1:2690000-2832500 GCA_037957365.1 Torreya grandis | reverse complement strand
TATCCATTGATAGAAATGCCTTCAAATTTAGATGAGGAATATGATGTTCAGAGATGTTTGATTCTACTATTTTGATACATTTTCAAATGATTTATAATGTTTTAATACTATTTAAACTTTATTTGATAGTGGTTATGCAGTGTTTTGACGGTATTTGGAAACATTTTAGATAGTTTTGATGTGGAATGTATATGAACTTATATATAATGCATATAGACAATGTTAGTTGTAGGAATTTTTATTTAAATGACTTAGGTTGTTTTTAAATATTTTTTTATAATAGGTTTTATTGACCGAAATTGACCCCAAGTCAAATTTGGCCCCAAGTCAAATTTGGCCACCCCCTTCAAATTCAAACTTGTCATGTGTTCATGTCATGCCTATATTGTTCCTATAATTCTTCATTTAACCTTGTTAACATTATTTAAGGTTAGTTTAGAGAAGTTAAGCTAATTTAATATTGAGGTCATATAGTGGTTTAGGGGTGTCATTGAGAGATAAAATATGGAAAAGTTATGTCACAGGTGATTAGGGATCTATCAATGTAATTTTGTGTTTTGGAAACTCTTAAGGTCCATTTACTACCTTGAAGGTGTTGAAAATGCTTTAAAATATGATTTTTGGATAATTTTTGTATGTGACAAAGCTTTATAAGTGAAAAATTTATACAAGAACATTTTTAAAGATATTAATTAACTTCCACACCTATCAACTTGTAAGATAAAGTCATTTTTATTGATTTTCAACACTTGTTTGAGGAGTTAGCAAAATTGTACAGACTTTTAGAAGTCACATGTAAGATAAAATAGTTTTATAGTGTAATTTAATCTTATAAAATTAAGAAACCAACATTGGAAGAAGTTTGGAGTTTAATAGTTGTGGAAAAACACTTATCCAGTCCATCAACTCCTTCACAAGCTCACATAGGCAAAAATGGTTTGAATGGTATGGCTAGAAGAGAGAAGGTAGGAGCCTAAAATTTTTAGAATTTATTTTAGTCTTCTTAAAATTAAAACTTTGGGCATTATTTCTTAGATTCATCTTATTATCTTTATGAACAGTCGTTATGAAATTAAGGGTCTAAAATTTGATAGTCAACCATGACAAGGTATTTTTTGAGATTTCTAGAATAAATTATGAAATATTATCTAAATTAAACTAGTTGGAATAGATTATAATACATACATACATACATATATATATATATATATATATATATATATGAATAGAAATCATCGACTCATATTCTTGGCACATGTGGATGTCCTTTTGGCATGAAAAGTCTCTCTAGGTTATAGTGTGGAGGGACTGCCATATTTTTCTATGTTTTTGAGTTCTTCAGGTAGTCTAGTGAATATGATTGGTTTTACATTATCCTATACTATATTTTTAATCCATTCATATAATTTTAATTATCTAAGTATTCTGTACAAGCTTCAATGGTTACTTCTTTCATTCAACATTATAGTCTGTAACTATGTATTCTCTATGTCTATAATTCAATTTTTTTGAGTTATTTCAAGTACATGTTTACAAGAATATGGAGTTATGATTTCATGTTTAATATGTTTATATAATGGTGGGAATGACATTTTAGTCCAAACAATATTCCAAATTACACATGTTTAATATGTTTATATAATGGTGGGAATGACCTTTTAGTCCAAACAATCTTCCATATTACACTTTTCAAGGTTCAAATACAACTGGAAACCTCTATCCTCCATAGGCCTATAGGTCTATTATTCAAGTGAACCCAATGTTAAAAATATGTCTAAAATTTTGTTAAGGCATGAAATGTTGTATATTTTTCAATACAAAGTTAGTGTATCAATGAAGTTTCTAAGCACATGAGTCAAGATGTTGTAAACTGAGCTAACAGACCTGGTAAGAGAAACCTACAAGAACATGACTATGTGAATAAATGATGATAGAGGTTATGAGGTGAATTAAGAGGATATTTCAATTTGTAATGAAGTGTAAGAGAACTCTTGGTGAGAATTAAGCATTGACAAGATGTCAATTCAAGAATATACATAATCAAACTTGAGCCTCCTAGATGATCAGCTACAATCCATTGAAGTTTTAGTCTTGAGACATGAAACATTAGTAGGACATATAACTTCAAGTGTTGAGAAGGTCACTCAATTAGTCAAAGTGATAAATTTTGAATAAATTCAAAATTTAGAAAGGGATCTTAAATCACTAGGTTTCAGACCAAGGGTTATTGACCTAAGTGAACACACACAACCTAAACATAGTCAACATGTCAAAAACATCACCTATAACAAGTCACTAGTTGAGAAATATTCTACCTTGAAAGTGGAAGGTGGTAGAAATACAAATTTTTAATATATTTGAGAAGTTATTCAATCAAAAAAAACATATCATGGGTTTGAGAAGCTTAATTTCTTGAGGAAGGTCCTCAAAATACCAAAGTTGCAAACTAGTCTCAAATAGGTCACATAGGTAGTTGGAAACACACAGTCTTTAATAAGTACACTTGATTAAATAAAATAAGGTAAGTTTTTGAGTATGATATAAAAGAAGATGATTATGGTCCATCAAATCTCAGACCCAATCAAGAAGTAGACAAAAAATTAACAACCCTTTTTGTGTTTCAAGCATACTAGTTGCATAGTCAAGACTATATAGGTAGATTTAAGGAAGACAATAGTGTGAATTAAGGGTTTTAAGTATAAATAGAGAAATTAATTTTTTAAATTCCATTATAAACATTTAATTATTTTTCAAGTGACCATACAAGGGTTACACAGTCCTTATCTGCTCAGTGCAATGCACATCACACAATCAAGTTCACTTTCTTAGTAGGAGCTTGTGCTTGTTTGGAGGAGTGAAAGGACTATGTGAATTGGAGAAGAGTTTTTAAGTAATTATAAATTCTCACATGATTTTAAAAATCACATAAATATATAAGAGAGAGTTATCAAAACTCTACTTACTCATCCCAATAGCAACCTATCAGGTTTGCTTTCTCATTAAGTGTTTTTCTCTATTTAAAAGAAGTTCAAGAGAGACTCTAAAAATATTTGAGCAGATAAAGGTGAGTGTTTAATATGGTTTAATAATGGTGAAATTATCCAATCAAATTATTAGACTTAATAAAAGTCAAATATAATTCATTAGACCCTATTTTAACTCTACAGTCCTGATGGCATGACACAGGCTTGTATGGGTAGTTAGCCTTGGAGAAGATTCAAGTAAAATAAGTAAAGGTTGATATGGACCTTGAAATCCATCATAGGATGATAAATGACTTGAAAAAATTTTATAGGAATGCATATACCTCTAGATAAATAAAAATATAAGGATATAGTGAGTTACGGTAGGATTGACAGTTTGTTTCACAAATCTTAGGCTTGAGAAAGTGGGGTGTAAAGGAGTTTGGTGAAATATGGTGACAAGATAGACATTGGTATAGGTCAAAGAGGAGATAAAAAAAAATTATTTAGGTCATTTGAAACCAAAACCAATCTCAAACATGTACTTACAAATTGACAACTTGCTCACCTCTCTCAAAATGCTTGTTCCTAGCTGATAGGCCATCTTGCTTCACTTGGTACAAATCACATGTGTTATACAAGACCTTGTGCTCCTTAAGGAAGCTCATTACCCTAATTTAATTAATTTTTTTGGAATTGGTTAGAAGTTTCATACATCTAACTTTAAAAATCATCACTAAGAAGTTGAAGTACATTCAGGCTACGTAGGAGAGTCATAATGACTGATTTGAAGAGATGGAATCTTAAAGCACATAAAATGACATAAATTGATCCTAAAACCTCTTATAGGTTGTTCTAGACTCAAAATATCTCATCCAAATGTATGGAATACTATACTAACTACCTAGAATACCCTATTTTTATGTGTTCTTTGTGTTTTATAGGTGTTCTAAAAAGTTGAGAGCTTATCAATATTAGGGTGAGGTAAATTGGGAATTCTAATAACTTTTAAAATCAATAAATTTTCTCAAGAACCCCTAAAAGTGACCAAATGAACTCCATTTTTCAAGGCATTCTAAATAGGCTTGTGAAGGGCTTACTTTTGGGCCATTTTATGTTTGGATATAAGCACATTATTCTAGGATCTTAAACTTAACATGAAGGTTTTTATTGGCATGGGTAAAGTGAATCACACACTTCTCAGAGGTTTCATAAGTGCAAGAGGAGTTTAGATCTAGAATTCACTTTCCAAGGCTAGAGGCCTAATTAGGCTTAATTGGCAAAAGATATAGGCAAAAAAATAGAATTCCACTTGGAATAAGCTCATGAAATTTGACATGGGACTATAAGAGGATAGAGGGTCCTATAATATTCCTTTGGTTTTTCAATATAATCCATATAGTTTCCACACAAGGAGAAAAATAGGAAAAAAGGCTATAAGAAATGAAGCCTATTTGAGTATTTTGGTAGAGATAAGCCTATTAGGGATAGTTTTAGGCATAAAAATGAATTTATTTAGGTATAATATGATGTAAATAGGATACCCATGAATTTTGGATTAGATGGAGTAACTAAAACCAATTTTTGACACTTGTGTGCAGAATAGGCCTAAAGAGATGAAAAGCCCTCTAGACACCTTGAAAGAGAATGGGGTGATGTGTCAAGAAAACCTATTAGGGTTAGATGAGAGGTGTAAATATAATATAAAAAATGTAATAAACTTATTTGATAACCAAGGACACTTTTACTTTAACATGTCAAGAAGAAGGAGAGTTTCAAGAACCTAGTCAAGGTGTCAAGCATGCATTTCAACCTCCCACACCACTTGGAGAGATGGAAAATATAAAGGGGAGATGCACATGGATTTATAAGTATATTATGATATTTATATAAATCTTATTATTTTTATAATTTACATGATACTTGTCTATCTTCTCTCTCTTACTTCTCTTCTTTCACACTTGTTCTATATATTAAGCCACTTTGGCTTATAAATGTATCCTCCACCTGAGTATGGTGAAGCCATGATCATTTTTAGTCTTGAATAAATAAATAATTTTTTTTTTAGCTTCTCCATGAGTTTTTTTAATGTGTATATTTAAGTTAGTTGATCTTGCTGAGTGACAACTTCTCTTCCTTAGCATGTTGTCCTTTCTTGCATCTATATTCAAATTTGGAAGTTTGTTATAGGTCTATTGAAATGTTATAATGTAGTTTTCATAAGTTTATTGAGTTATATATACACTAGTGTCATGTTATGACCCTTTTTTTAGTCCTCCTAGATTAGGTTAGCTTCATAAAACTCCATGAGAAATACTAATGCAAGGGCCGTTTTGGAGTAGTGTCATATGAAAATTAGGCTTGTGTTTGAAGTGTACTTTTAGTTTATTGGTAGTGGTCATGTTACAACTAGTACATCACCTTGTTAGGATATATTTATTTCATGTTATCTCTATCTCTTTTCATCTAACTAAGCAAGTAGTATAGGTGATAAGCTATCAAAGATAAATCTAGGGAACTAGCCTTTCAATATAGAGGTTTACCTTTGCTATAGGCAACCCACAGGCCTAGAGGTAATCTAATGTTTCACTCAATTTGGAGGAGTCTTGATAAACCTCTATAATGGTGTAAAATTTAATGATAACATCTCTAGCATGCCCAGTGGGACTAAGGTCCAAAAGAGTGGAAGATTTATTTTTGTGTTCTTCTAATTATAAGCTTTGGGAAGCATTCAACAAATACCAATGGTGACTTCAAATGTAGTCAAATGGTTATAATCATCCCAAGTACTTATTGTGAAATATTTTTCTAATATATTGTGTGTTCATTTGACTAATGAATTTGGCATGGCTAGATATGATGAGAGTTTCCACTATACACCCCCTACAAACCTTGTCATGACCCAAATTATGTCTCTCAACATCCTTATCAAGATTTTTATCAACCTTATGAGTCATGGTAGTTTTATAATCATCCTAATTCGCCTTCATATGACCATGATGTTTTTGATCAGCCCTATGAAGAAGCCCATGAAGAAGGCTATCAAGAAGAGTATTAAGAAGTGCCTTCTTATCAACCCCAATATGACTCCTACCAGCCTTATCATGATGCATATCAACCTCAACTTGATTCCTATCAACCTTGTCATGAGGAATCATATGATAGAATTGATTGGAAATCAAGATATTTGGAAGCATGATATAAAATCTTATAATCTCAAGTTATGAAATTAACTTAACAAATTGAATTTTGCCAAAATCCCTATCATCCCCCTCCTCCTCCTACTTCAGTTCCACCTCAAGCTAAATCCTTATTGGTACTTGTTGTCCCCCAAAAATATCAGCTCATTTTTGGGACAACATTTGAACTATTTTGGTCTTTCAGACCAAAATTATCTCCTCTTTAAAAAAAATTATCTTGGGCATTCAAATTATTTATTTTTCAAGCTTTTCATGAATCTAGGGACTCTACAAGCTTGAATCTATGGACTCTGTAGGCTTGAATCTATGGACTCTGTAGGAAGAAAAATCTATAGACTTGGTTCTATAGACTTTGCAAGTAGGTTCATTCTTTCAAGTTCAAAGTCTTCTGCAGGTGGTTTCAGTCAAAAGAAATAATTTTCAACACTTAGTTATTTTTTGAGATTGTTTCAGAGCCTTGGTTCAATCAGAAATCTCCATCGGCAAACATCAGCAGTAGGTTCAACATTTGGTTCATCCTCTGGTTCAATGTCTTTTGGTTCAAAGGATTGGTTCAAAGCCTAAGTTCAATCAAAAATCTCTATCAGCAAGCATTCAAGCAAAAAGGACTTGAACCATTGAACCGTTGAACCACTTTGGTTCAAAAGTTCAATGGGTTCAAAGTTCAACAAGTTCAATGTCTTTGGCAAGAGTCGAGCACTTCATCAAGGTTCAAAGTTCAATCACTTCAATTAGTTCATCGACTTCAAAACACTTGGCCAATCAAGGTGGTTTGAACCATTGAACCGTTGAACCATTGAACCACTTTGGTTCAAAGGTTCAACGGGTTCAAGGTTCAATGGTAGGTTCAACCAAAGGAATGGTTCAATGGCTCGGTTCAACCAAGCGGTTCAATGCTTTATTTCACTCAGGTGGTTCATTCCCTTTGTTTCAACATCTTTTGGTTCAATCAAATGGTTCGTTAGTCAGTTTAAAGCTTTATTTGAACCATTGAACCAAAACTTGGTTCAACATCTTGGTTCAATGCATGGTTCAACCAAGCAGTTCACTCACTCAGTTCACTCACTTGGTTCACTCGGTTCATCCACTTGGTTCATTTAGTTAGTTCCTTCAATTGAACCATCAGCTTGAACCATTGGCTTGAACCATTTTGGTTCAAAGCCTTGGTTCAACTGATTGGTTCAACAAAACAGTTCAAGTATTGGTTTAAAGGCAAGTTCATAATGTTTGGTCAAATGCTTAGTTCATCGACTTGTTTCATCCAATCAAACCATCGGTTTGAACCATTTTTGCTTCAACTGATTGGTTCAACATCTTGGTTCAATAGAATGGTTCATCACCAAAGTTCAAAGGGGTGGTTCAATACAAAAGGAAGCTTTTTAAAGGACAAGTGCCCTTGCAGAGGACACTTAATCGACCAAAACACCCTTTGGAAGGGTTATTTTCAAAACAAACAGTTAAGTAAATTCTTTCAAATTTTTGTTTAAGGTAGATTGAAAAATGACTAAGGCAAAAAAGCAATTCCTTTAGACTTTTTGTCTGAAGGAATTTAGAGAAACTTATGGGCAAAAAACCTGAAGACATTTTCAAATGAACAAATTGGCAGAACAAATTTTTACAGACTTTTTGTTCATGAGAATTTTCCCCAGACTTTTTGTCCACAAGAATTTTCTTCAGGGAAAATTTTTGTGGGAAACATTCATGTGAGAAAGTATAGGAGAAAACTTGGGGAAATGCCACAGGGAAATTATCCATGAAACTACCAAAGATAAGACCGGCAAAGGACCCTAAAGGGTAAGTGCCCTTGCGAGGGACTCTCAGCCACCAAAGTGAAGGACATTTTCCTGAAGCCAAAGGGTCATCTCCCTTCAAGAAGATATAAAATAGGAAATCTAAAGCTTCGAAGAACTTAGCTACCCACATGAAGTAGAAAGTCAAAATAAAACCAAGGGGTGATGTGCCTGAAGATGTCAAATTCAACACAGCCAACTAGCTATTGGAAACATAGTGACGAGTGCGCGGACATCAAATTAAAAACAAAAAAATAACTGTTGATCCTTTAAACTTACAGACTAGAATGCATTCCTAGAATTCAAGGCCAAGACTAGCAGAAAGTGAGGAAGGAATAGAACAACAAACTGAATCTAGGCCCTGATTCAATTAACCAGGAAAGGAGGAACGATGTAGGTAAGATCAGATCGCTAGGTGGACATTAAAAGTTGCACACTTTCAATAAGCATGACTTATTTCCCTACATTGATAAAATCAAATGGGTAAAATGCCCCCAAATTCCAGCCTATCTTCTTAACAGATTCTAATGCAGCATGATGTGTTACTATTCTCGAGTCCTTGAAATGGCTATATAAGGGACTCTCTTCTATTATAAAAGTATCTCTTTTTTGACAATTAGAATGAAACTTTACCCAAATTGTAAGGCATTATTGAGACTTTGAGCTTAGATTGCTGATCATATTTTGTTATTAGAATCAGAAAGCAAGTGACTTTTCAGACTTTGTGCTGTAATATCTTTATTGTTGAGGAAACTATTCTTATGTCTTTTTATTCAATATATTTTTTGTTCCTTTAATTCAACAAGTAGAATTAGTGACAACAGTCAGGAAGGTGTCCTAAAGATTCAAGTGTGGAGAGAGTTTGTGCCCCCATAATTGCCTTTAGTGTGTTTTTTTTTTCATTTCTATGTAAAGGACTTTGGGATGACTTTGTGCCCTCATTGTCCTTCGTATCTTACTCTTGAGAAATTTAGGTGAAGACTTTGCGCTGCATCTTGATTTGCTAGTTATTAAATCATTTGTTACATTTTGCTATTACTACTAGGAGTATTCTTGTGGTTTGCTAAATAGTACTTTTGAAAGAAGAGGAGTCCTGTCTATCATTTCCCTTGAGATTTTCCTTTGATCCACATGCATCATCTCTGAAAAAAGAGAGATGAATGGTTTATTCTACCCTTGAGTATTATTTTCTCTTTATATATATATATATATTTTATCTATAGGGAACCTCCCCTTGATGAGAGGAGAGATCAGTCCCCTTCTGATGTGTTAAACCTACACATTTGGATGACTAATCTTCCTACTTTGGCTGATCAGACCTATTTTGTTTATCAATATGTTGATCGACAAAATATTCAACTAACAATTTTTGGAAACTCTGCTAGGGATATCACATCCATTATCCATTTATAATCTATCCATTCACCTCCATACTAACTAGGAAAGAATGCACATTTTAAAGCCTCAAGCTTTAATTGAAGCAAGGTCAATTCTTTTCCACTTTTGTTTCACAATCTAGTAGATTCAAGGTATACACGAAGCTAAAGGGCTAAAGGTATCATTGACCCTATATTTGAGTTAGTACAATAAAGTGATTTTGATCTATTTCCTTCACCATCTCATCTCCAATGAACCAAGAGTTTTCCTCCTACCAAAACCAAATCTCTATTACCAGATGAAGTATCTACTTCTATTGTTGATAAAGCTGTACCTATAATTACCCCTCTAAGATTTGTCATCTCTCCTTTTTAGAATCCTATAATGGTAGTTCAAGGCCCCTGGGGTAATGCTTTTGGTCCTCTCAATCTTACTCCACCTCTACATGAGCTTCCATGTAGTTTTAAGAAGAACTTCCCCAAATTCTATGGTGATGGGAAAGTTCACCCTGATGAGCACATTGCAGCCTTCAGCATAGCTTGTGGAGTAATCAGAGTAGAATTTGAAGATGTAACAGTCAGGCTTCTTGTAGAGACATTACAAGTTGCTACTACAGATTAGTTTTATCATCTACAGGCTCGGTCTATGACTGATTGGAATACTCTCAAAGTTAAGTTTGAAGCTAGATTCAAACCTATAGAAGATGCACATACACTTTTGGATCAACTTACACAGATGAAGAAAGAGCCTCATGAGCCTATGAGATACTTCATAGCCAAATTTGACAAACTGAGAAATAGAATCCCTATAATTGCTTGACCTACAACTAAGAATCTCAAATTATTTTTCATTAATTCTCAACTACCTAAAGTTAGTTTTCTCTTAAGGCATGCTGGTCAAGTAGATCTTGCTGCAGATCAACTTTTGGCCACTGAAGTAGAAGATGATCTCATCTTAGTAGGGAAGATAAGAAGAGATCTAAATAGAAATAGAGCTTCATCATCTTCTAAATTTGCATCTACAGGCACCACAGATCTAATGGTGTAGAAATTAGCAAATGAGTTGCTTGCTCTCAAAAAGCAAACGGCTCAAGGAATGTCTTCTACTCCATACAAAAGGACATTCCCAAATTAGTCATATCAGGGCAATGCTACCAGGAATCAAGGGCAACAAAATCACCTTCCTCTTCTACAAGGAAAACTTGCCCTGGAAGCTCCTCCAACTAATTCAGCAATGGGATATCTTGAAGTAGAATCATAATTCTCTTATCAGCCTAAATTAAATCAAGAAAATGATGCTGATCTCCTTGAAGACAATCAAGAAGAATCAACTAGCGACTCCCACATTGGTTTCTTAAATTATCAGGATGAACCTGAAAGCAAAGGAGAAGCTTTTGATGGATCATATGTAGTGTTTACCAAGTCCAAAAACCAATCAGTCTAGCAGGTTGATAAAAAAAAGATAGAAGAGCAACCACAGCCAGTAGTCACAATTGCTAAGCATGGAACTAATCTATCTTTTTAGCTAAAAGATCTGGTAATCACCCAAAAGGTAAATACATCAATTGCACCTTCCCCTTCTACTTCTAATTTTCAAACCAACCCACCTCCCATCCCTCTTAAAATTTAGAAATTTGAAGTACCTTTCTCTATACCTAGCTTGATTTAGCCATTTAATATAATCGATCATGTCAAAAACACAAATGTCTGAGTTCAAATATTTGTAGTCAAATTTAGATCAACTGAATAAGCTGGTCCAATATGTCAAAAATTAAACCATCTCTACAAGATAAAAGGCTAAAAAGGTAACTCCTAATTCTCTAAAGAAGACACCTATTCCAAATAATCTAGTCATTAATCCCCCAGCTGCTCTTGGAAAAATAGAACCTTTCTATGTTTCTCTATTAATTTATGGCCATAAACTGAGTAGCTATATCATAGATTCAGGCACATCTGATAATGTCATGCTAGCTAAAGTAGTTGAGTCTCTTAGTCTCACACTAACCAAGACATTTGGGAGATTTTTCTCCATAGAGAATAAGTAAGTACCATTGCTGGGGCAAATCAAAGATGCCCAATTTGCATTTGTAGCCTTTCCAGACAAAAGAATCAAGATGACTATCTTGGTGGCTGATGTCCCAACATCTTATGGCATTTTGCTTGGATGAAATTTTTGCAAGGATGTGGGAGGAAACCAAGCATGTATCTGTCTGATGCAAGGATCTCTGCACAAGGCGTGATGAAGAGATTGCTCCCTGAAAAGGATGTAAAGTATGTAGTCACCCAGACATCAGCTCCTGAAACTCAAATTCTTTTTAAATCCACAGGTATGGGTAACTATTTTCTATCTAAAGATGAAATGCATAAAACACCTGAGAGTATCAACTTAGGAATTAGTTCAACAAGAACAATAGAAAATTTAGTAGGCTGTAGTACAGACCAAGAAGGATTATCCATTTTTGATAAAGAAAAGTCTAAAAAAAATAGTATCAGATGAGATATGGACTTTGGAATTTGATGGTAGCTACTCTTCTACCAGTTCAAGGGTAGGGATTGTTTTGATATCTCCTCAAGGAGATATGTTCCCTTCATTTTACAAATTACAGTTCAACAACACTAACAATACAACTGAATACAAATCTTTGTTGCTGGGCATGAAGGCTGCTAAAAAAAAGGCATCAAGTTTCTTCATGCCAAAGGGGATGCTAAATTAGTAGTTTGTCAAGTGAGGAATTTATACCAAACTAAGAATGAAATATTATGCCACTACCATAACTTGGTTTGGGACCAAATTGAAAGCTTTGATGCTTTCAACATTTCTACCATACCCAGAGAGTCTAATGATAGAGCTAATGCACTTGCTATTTCAGGAACTCTCTTAGTTCCTCATTTAGATTTCAAAGAAGATAGGTAAACCATTGAGCTGGTCTATAGACCAAGTGTTCCTGACAATGCTGATCATTGGCAAGTATTCAATGATGATCATCAAATCATTACCTTCTTGGAATGAAAAGATAATTTTGAATAGCTATGTTTTGAAGGTAGTGAACCTCAGAAAAATGAATCTGTGTCTGAATCTAGCACAGATATAAATGAAAAATTCTTACAATTGAAAGAAAACAAAATTCCTAAAGGCCTAGTTTCTCTTGAAAGGCTATTTGACAAACATGATAGATTCATTAAACAATAACAAACAGACACAAATTTCTCTCAAGGATTTGATCAAGTGAATCTATCTACTGAAAAAACCCCAAGATGATCAATATTGGTAAGTGCTGCACCCCTGAAGAAAGATTCAAGTTCACCTCTTTACTCTATCAATACATGGATGTCCTAGCATATTCTTCTGAAGACTTGAAGTCTCTTAGACCAGATGAAATCTACCATAACATTCCTCTCAAGGCTGACTCAATGCCATACAAGCAAAAATCTAGATAGTATAATCCAAAAATATCAGGTACTATTCTATCTGAGATACAAAAGATGTTAAATGCTAGAATCATTTTTCCAATTCATCATTCTACATGGATTACGAATATAGTGCCTATAAGGAAGAAAAATTGTGAAATCTGCATTTGTGTATATTTCAAAAATCTGAATCAAGCATCTTTGAAGGATAATTATCCTTTGCCCATTATGGATCAAGTGCTTCAAATAGTGATAGGGATAGAGATGTTATCAATGCTGGATGGCTTCTCAGGTTATAATCAAGTTTGAGTTAGTGAAATAGACCAACACAAGACTACATTCACCACACCTTAGGGTACATTTGCATATAGGAGAATGCCTTTTGGTTTAATAAATGCTGGTACTACCTTTTAGAGAGCTATGGATATGGATTTCAAAGATGTTATTGGTAAATTCATTGTGGTATACCTTGACGATTTGACTATCTTTTTAAAGCATCAATCTAATCATGTACGCCACCTACAATAAGTGCTGGAGTGGTACTGCCAGAATGGTATTTCTTTAAATCCTAAAAAGTCTATTTTTGGAGTAACAAAGGGGAAACTCCTTGGACACATTGTGTCCAAATAAGGCATAAAAATTGACTCAAATAGAGTCAAATCTATTCAAGAGCTTAATTTGTCTATAAGAATGCTGTTCATTCTTTCTTTGGAAAGGTGAATTTCTTACAAAAATTCATCCCTGAATTTGTTGAGAAGACTAGGCATATTGTAAACATGATGAAAAGGAGGACCGTCTTCAGCTAGAATAAAGAAGGTAAATTATCATTTCAAGATATTTAAACTGTCATTGCTTGCGCCCCTACCTTGGTTTGCCCAGATTACAACAAAGATTTCATCATATACAGCTATGCATCTAAACAGACTCTTTCAGTGATTCTTGTTTAATAGGATAAGGAAGGTATGGAATCTCCTATCTCTTTCATGATTTGCCCTCTCAAAACTCATGAGATGAAGTATTCAAATATAGAGAAGCATACTTATGCCTTGGTAAAAGAAATCAAACATTTTTGCTTCTATATTTTGAATTCACATACTACTGCCCTAGTGCCTGATACTACAGTCAAGTCTATATTAACTCAGCAGGAGTTTAACATGAAAAGAGGTAATTGGATTACAAATATCCAAGAGTTTGATCTAGACATCAAGCTAATAAAGCTGGTTAGGAGTAAAGGCTTATGCTAATTAATTGCTGACAATAAGTTAGAGACACACAACATGAAGAAATTAAAGTAGAAGAGACTCCAATAGTCTTTTTTGTCTCCACTACCAATGAGTGGTATTTAGGTATCACTCATTTCCTTACTTATGGTGAATGTCTTACTCATTTGCATTACAAAGAAAGGAGAACAATCAATTTGAAAGCTGCCAATTTTGTCCTTTGGGATAACGGCCTGTATAAGAGAAGCATAGATGGAGTATTCCTTTGCTGTGTAGACAAAGAGCAGCAAACTTAGCTTTTGAAATCTTTCCATAATCTAGCCTGTGGAGGACATTTTTTTGCTCGTATGACTGCTCACAAGATTCTACAAGCCAGGTATTACTGGCCAACTCTTTTCCAAGATGCGCATAAGTGGGTGAGAAAATGTGAACTCTGTCAGCAATTTGCTGGAAGACCAAAGTTAGCTGCTATGTCTCTCAAGCCAGTGATTATAGAAGAACCTTTTCAGTAATGGGGACTTTATTTTATTGGGACAATAAACCCATTTTTAAGTGCTAGACATGATTATGTCCTTACAGCAACTGATTATTTCACCAAGTGGGTAGAAGCAATCCCAACTAAGCATGCTACTTTAGAAGTTGTATGCAAATTCCTCAAAGAGAATATCATTTCTAAGTTTGGAGTTCCACTCAAAATTGTTACTAATAATGCAGCTTGTTTCACCTCTCAAGAGATTACACAATTTCATTTTCATTATGGAATTACACTCTCTCACTCTTTTGATTATTTTTCACAAGGGAACGGACAAGCTGAGCCCAGTAATAATAATTTGGTAACTATTATCAAAAAGCTAGCAGATGATAATCAGAGAACATGGCATAAATCATTGGTTGATGCTCTGTGGGCAGACAAAATCACACTAAAGAGGGCAATTTGTATGTCTCCTTTTTATCTCCTTTATGGTATCAATGCTGAGATACCAATCACCTTAGAATCACTAGCCTTGAAATTGATAAAGGCAATTGAAGATTAGACATATGAAAGTTCTCTTGACAAAAAAATCATGTGTCTAACTGAGCTAGAAGAATTGAGAACCATGGTGGTGGACAGAATTACTATTCATCAAAGTCTGGTAAAGAAACTCTTTGATCAAAAGGCCAAAATTTATGATTTCTAGATTGGGGATCAAGTCTTGTTGTGGGACAAAAGAAGAGAACCAAAGGGGATGCATGGAAAGTTTGACTCCCTTTAGAGCGGCTGATTTATAATTCATCAACACATTGGTGAAAATAGATTTCTATTGAAATATCAGGATGGCACACTCTTTTCTCTACCCCATAATGGGCAGCATTTAAAACATTTCAACTCTTGAAGTGTCAGATCTTTACTTCTATATATATATGTATTGTTGACATAGTAGATTACACTTGGGGCAAGGAGGTTAAGCTCCTACCTTCCACACACAACAATAGAAACTCCCCTCTCACTTGTGGGATTGATGAAGCTAGAGGGGAGAGTCTCTAGGTAAGGGCTAGCTCCTTTTGATACATCTGAGTTGTTGCAGTAAGTGCTAACATACACACACACATAATGGTGGGGGATGAAAAGGGAGAAAGATTACAAGAAAACAAACAAATATAAAGGAGGTGATGCACCAAAATGATCTGACCTTCTCACACTCACACTTAAAATCAATCAAACACATACATACACTTCAAACTTGGCAGAAGGACTAGGCTACAAGAAGCTTGGCAGGAAGGCTTTTAATGGAAAATATAGAAAATAGTGATTCACCAAAGGTGCTGTGGAAAGGCACACTGTATAGTAATTTCTCCTATTTTTGTACTTCCAAATACAACTCTCCTTGTCAACTGCAAAAATGGCACCTTATAGACACCAGGTATGTTGGTGTTGAACCTATGGAAGCATCATGAAGCAATGACTAAACACAAACTAACACTCAGACATACACATAGATATCTAACTAGGATAGAGGTAAAAATGCATTTTATTGATTCAAGTGAAAATTTGCTAGGGCTATGCCTTACAAATGTGGAAGATGATTTCTCCAAAGACAAGTCTCCAATATATAGAGGAAGAAAAGAGGCCTTTTGGCACCTTTTTTACAAGTGACCCATGGTAGGCACTGTGTCAACCACTGAAATAACTTCTTGAATTGACACCTTCTTATGTCACTTGGATTGCTTCATCTGCTACTATGTGATGGCCATTCTATTCTCAGGATTTAAATTTATGAGCCATGCCATTTTCTTGCTCTGCAGTGCATATTGAAGAAAACCAATCACATCAATCACTATGGTGCCTCTTTGATGACTGCATGGTAGGCACTGTGTCAACCACTGAAATAACTTCTTGACACCTTCCTGCATCACTTGGATTGCTTCATCTACTTCTACATGATGGCTATTCTATTTTTAGGGTTTGAATTTATGAGCCACACCATCTGCCTACTTTTTGTTCTCTGGGCTCTTTGTCCTTTTTTGCTCCTTCAGCCCTCAGGGGTGATCTTCTAGTGGGTCACTGCATTCTTTGGGCTCATTCCATGGTTGGCACTCAGGCATTTAAAACCAATGGCTTTTTTATTGGCTTAAATTTGACGTTCGCACACCCATCACCCTTAGACTCTCCTTCGGCTCCCTGCTTTGCCCCTTTTCATTGAAAGTGCATCCGCCCTTGACACATGTCATAGTCCACTGCTTGGACACTTAGAAGACACTTTGAAATGTGGACATTAACATGTGGTGGCTTCTGCTGAGCTCATAATGGGATGTGGTAGCATCCACTTACATTAGAGGGCCTTTTGAGAGTCAAGTGGAAGTTGACATGTGGTCACTTCCACAGAGCCTTTAGCTACCTTAGAGAAAATTTTGGGACCTTTTTTAGTTCTTCATAGATGCTAACACTTGGCACACTCTGCATAGCTCCTAACAACTCATTCAAGTCCACCACAGTCTTCTTTGAAGCCAACAAGGGAAACCCATGGATGTTGCCACCTGTTAGCTTCCACTGAGCCCTACAAGGGACACATGGCATGTTCTGCTGCTCCTAAAATAGCATGTTGAAGTCCTTTGCAGTTGCCACTTGGTGCTTTCTGTGCTCTGGCTTCCCTAGTGTAAATTTGACACTTTTTGGGATGTCACCATCCTTGGCAAAGTTCATTGGGCCTTTTTCCCATGGCTTTTCTACTTTGGGACCTTTGGCTGCCCTCTACAAGGGCTTCTAGACCCATCGCTTCCCTCCAACTATAGGGCACACCCTTGAACCAAGCTATTGAACCAAAATTTTGGTTCAACAGTTCAATGGTTCAAGACTGTGAACTGAGTCAATTGAATCGTTTACTTTGAAATGAATGCCACTTGAACTGAAATGATTGAACTAAGCCATTAAACTAATTAGTTTAACCAAAAATGGTTTAATGCTGTGTGTCGAGCCCCTATGAACTATTCGCTGGATCTCCTTGTTGAGTTGTTCACTTGAACCAATCCATTGAACCATTTGCTTGAACTAGTTCAATGGTTCAAAGCTGTGCATCAAGCTAAGTCCTTAAACTAAATGCTGAACCTGAAGCCACTTGAACTTTTTGCTAAACTTTCTTGATGAACTAAGTGTTGAACTTAGCTGATTAAACCAAAGCTGAAGAACTGCCGATTGAACCAAAGCTTGAAATGAAGTGATGGTTCAATGGTTCGAAGATGCTAACCTTCCTTGTGAATTTCTTTAGATGAAAATCTGAAGAAGCTTTGTAAAATCTTGCCCTCTTCGCCTGGTTCTTCAACTGTCGAAAGAAAACCTAAAGAGTCCATAGAAATCACCAAGTCTATGCAAAATGAAAAATGAATTAGCCTAGAATAGCAAGGGAAGAAGGGGACCACTTTTTGGCCTATTAGGCAAAAAATGGTCAACAAATTGGCAACTCCCAAGGGAAGCATTCCTGTTATGCTTAGAAGCCAGTTGCCTTAAAAATCCATTGGGCACAGGGTTAGATTGTATCTTGAAGATCAGTAGTAGCTCTGATAAATTCTAGAATTAATCATGAAGATTCACCTCAAAGGAAATGAAAACACACATAAAGCTAAGAAAACTACTTGTGCAAATAGCACTTAGGGAAAATAGGGAAAGAAAAATGAAAGAAACCTACTATATACAACTAACCAAGTATTTTTGATTCCCTCCTAGATCAAAGGGAAAACTTCTAACGTCTCCTTCATCTAACACACCCAGTATTGATAATGGATCCCATAAGGAAATATTTATGCATAGCTCCTTCACCTGGTCTACCATGTTGATCTGAGGATTGCTCCCTTCCATATTTTCTTTGGGGTTGCTTGCAGCCTTCTGAGGCATAGGCTTGGGAGCTGAATGTATGACTGGCAGCCTAAAATTTGGGAATTTTTGGTTCACCTGTGGTGGAAGAGATGGTGTGGATGTTTGAACAACTATTTGAGTTTCTTCCATAGCTCTCCCTTTGGATCTTGTGTTGGCCACAACACAATCAGCTTGATTGTTTGTAGCACCCACATAATTAATTGCACAAATCTCACCTTCCAAGTGGTTCATAAGAGTAGAGCCAGGCTGACTCTGATTGCTGCTTGTGTTGGGTTGCATTGGAGCCTCAAAGTCTTGGGAATGAGCAGCTACCTGATTGTCTAGCACATTTGGGTAACAACCCATCATCTCATTTGTATAAACAACCTGTTCTTGACCATATCCCATCGTCAAACAACTTGGCTACTCCTGTATCAAGTTGTTTTGAATGGGCACAATGACCTTAGATGATGAAAGGGGGCCTAAGTTATAGCCTTGAAATGGTTTGGTCTGAGTAAGCTGACCCTGTCCTTGATTGTACTTTTGGAAAGGGGGTCTTGGAGCTTGACCATACTACTGGTATCCTTGGTTTGGTCTGTTGCTTTGAGCTTGCTACCTTTTAAGAGCTACAAGTTCATTCGACATACTCTATAATAAACTCTTAACTTCATGAAAATCATTGGATGGAGCAGTAGCTGGTTTCTCTATGCTAGATAGAAGAGCTAATGTGGGAGCAATGGCCTAAATTAGAGGTAGCATTTTTGGGAAAAGTGGCATATGGGGTGTGGGGGTTATTTTCCTAGCATGTACTAAATATTTTTTAGCTACTATGGCTACATCATAGGCAACAAGTAGCACATGCCCTCCCATGGATTGTATCATCATAATAATATCACTGTTTAATGCCCTCAAATAATATAGGAAAGCATAGCTAGTAGTTAGTCTTAACAGAATGGGGATTCTATCCCATGTCTTCTAAAATTGTGTGTTGAAATCTTGCATATATTCATGTGGGGCTCTCTTCATGGTCATCAAGTACTCAGCAAGTGAGAGGTGGTCACTCTTTTCTCCAAAATGATCCATTAATTGAGTACCAATTCATTCTAAGAATGGATTGAATTTACAGGCAAAGTCCCATACCAGTCAAGAGCTTTGCCCTTGAAAGACAATGCCAACAATCTAATTGCAATATTCTCCTTAGTGACACTATGAATATTACAGAGGTTAGTAATATTTTTGATGTGTTCAATAGCTATAATGGGCCCCTCTCCATTAAAGGGAGGCACACTTTTAAGGACCACTCTTGAAATTGGGTTATAACGCTGGAGGTTCAAGGGACTCTAACGATGAAATCTCACAAAGGGTAATGCCGTAGCTATAAGGGGATTCAAACAGGGTACTTCTCCTGTGAAGGAAGCACCTGTAGCCAGACTAGGAAGATGACTCACTAAATAAGGATGAGTCCCTTTGAACCTTAGTTGCTTTGCTGAGTTGAGAGGTAATTCAATGAATTCAAAAGGGACACCCTTATTAGCGAATCATGTGGTGACTTTAGGCATAGGAAGTTAAAACTGGTCTTTGATTGGAAAACTAAAACTCTTACTAGTGGAGTTGCCAAATGCTAAAAATATTTGATTTTCTGTAACAAGACCAACATCAATCCTGAAACCTTACTGAGTGTAAGACTAGGTCCCACTGGGCATGCCAAAAATTGTTGACATAGTGGATTGCACCTAGGACAAGGAGGTTGAGCTCATGCCTTCCACACGCAACAATGGAAACTCCCCTCTCGCCTGTGGGATTGGTGAAGCTAGAGGGGAGAGTCTCTAGGTAAGGGCTAGCTCCCTTTGATGCATTTGAGTTGTTCCAGTAAGTGCTAACATATATATATATATATATATATATATATATATATATATATAAAATGGTGGGGGATGAAAAGGGAGAAAGATTGTAGGAAAACAAACTACTCTAAAGGAGGTGATGCACCAAAATGATCCGATCTTCTCACACTCACACTTAAAATTAGATAAACAAATACATGCACTTCAAACTTGGCAGAAGGACCAGGCTGTAAGAAGCTTGGCAGGGAGGCTTTTAATGGAAAATACAGAAAATAAAGATTCACCAAAGGTGCTATGGAAAGGCACATTGTGTAGTAATTTCTCCTATTTTTGCACTTCTAAATACAACTCTCCTTGTCAGCTGTAGAAATGGCACCTTATAGACACTAGATATGTTGGTGTTAAACTTGTGGAAGCATCATGAAGTAATGACTAAACACAAACTAACACTTAGACATACGCAGAGATATCTAGCTAGGATAAAGGCAAAAATGCATTTTATTGATTCAGGTGAAAATTTGCCAGGGTTACGCCTTACAAATGTGTAAGATGATTTATCCAAAGACAAGTCTCCAATATATAGAGGAAGAAAAGAGGACTTTTGGCACTCTTTTTACAAGTGACTCATGGTAGGCACTATGTCAACCACTAAAATAACTTCTTGAATCGATACCTTCCTACGTTACTTGGATTGCTTCATGCTACTACGTGATGGCCATTCTATTATTAGGATTTGAATTTATGAGCCATGCCATTTTCCTGCTCTACAATGCATATTGAAAAAAACTAGTCACGTTGATCACTATGGTGCTTCTTTGATGACTGCATGGTAGGCACTGTGTCAACCACTGAAATAACTTCTTGACACCTTCCTGCATCACCTAGATTTCTTTATCTACTTTTGCGTGATAGCCATTCTACTATTAGGATTTGAATTTATGAGCCACATCATCTGCCTGCTCTTTATTCTCTAGGCTATTTGTCCTTTTTTGCTCCTTCAACCCTTAAGGGTGATCTTCTAGTGGGTCGCTACATTCTTTGGGCTCATTCCATGGTTGGCACTTAGGCATTTAAAACCAATGGCTTTTTTACTAGCTTAAATTTGACGTTCACGCACCTGTCGCCCTTGGACTCTCCTTCAGCTTCTTGCTTTGTCCCTTTTCACTAAGAGCACATCTACCCTTGACACGTGTCATAATATACTACTTGGGCACTTAGAAGACACTTTGAAATGCAGACATTGACACGTGGTAGCTTCTACTAAGTTGATAATGGGACATGGCAACATTCGCTTACATTAGAGGGCCTTTTGAGAGTCAAGCAAAAGTTGACATGTGGTCACTTCACAGAGCCTTTAGCTACCTTAGAGAAAATTTTGGGCCCTTTTCTGGTTCTTCATGGATGATAACACTTGGCACGCTTTGCATAGCTCCTAACAACTCATTCAGGTCCACCACAGTCTTCTTTGAAGCCAACAAGGGAAACCCACAGATGTTACCACCTATCAGCTTTTGTTGAGCCTTGTAAGGGACATGTGGCACATTCCATTGCTCCTAAAATATCATTTTGAAGTCTTTTGTGGTTGCCACTTGGTGCTTTCCATGCTCTGGCTTCCCTAGTGTAGATTTGATGCTTTTCAAGACGTCACCATCCTTGGAAAAGTTCATCAGGCCTTTTTCCCGTGGCTTTTCTACTTTGGGCCCTTTGGCTACCCTCTACAAGGGCTTTTGGACCCATCATTACCCTCTGACTATAGGGCACACCCTTGAACCAAGCCATTGAACCAAAATTTTGGCTCAATGGTTCAATGGTTCAAGATTGCACGTTGAGCCGATTGAACCATTTGCTTTGAACTGAATGCCACTTGAACCAAAATGATTGAACCAAGCCATTGAACTAATTGGTTTAACCAAAAATGATTCAATGCTATGTGTTGAGCCCCTTTAAACTGTTCATTGGATATCCTTGTTAAACCATTCACTTGAACCAATCTATTGAATCAGTCGCTTGAACCGGTTCAATGGTTTAAAGCTGCGCATTGAGCCAAGTCCTTGAACTAAATGCTGATCCTGAAGCTACTTAAACTTTTTGTTGAACTTTCTTGATGAACTAAGTGCTAAACTTAGCTGATTAAACCAAGCTAAAGAGTTGCTGATTGAACCAAAGCTTGAAATGAAGCAATGGTTCAATGGTTTAAAGACGTTGACCTTCCTTGTGAATTTCTTTAGATGAAAATCTGAAGAAGCTTTGTAAAATCTTGCCCTCTTTGCCTAGTTCTTCAACTACCAAAAGAAAACCTACAGAGTCTGTAGAAATCACTAGATCTATGCAAAATGAAAAATGAATTGGCTTAGAATAGAAGGGGAAGAAAAAGACCGATTTTTGGTCTATTGGGCAAAAAATGCTCAACAAATTGGTGACTCCCAAGGGAAGCATGCCTGCTATGCTTAGAAGCTAGTTGCCTTAAAAATCCATTGGGCACAAGGTTAGATTGTATCTTGAAGATCAGCAGTAGCTCTGATAAATTTTAGAATCAATCACGAAGATTCACCTCAAAGGAAATGAAAACACACACAAAGCTAAGAAAACTACTTGTGCAAATAACACTTAGGGAAAACAAGGAAAGAAAACTAAAAGCAACCTACTATATACAGCTAACCAGGTATTTTTGATTCCCTCCTAGATCAAAGGGAAAGCTTCTAATGTCTCCTTCATCTGACACACCTAGTATCAATAATGGATCCCACAAATAAATATTTATGTGTAGCTCCTTCACCTAGTCTACCATGTTGATCTGAGGATTGCTCCCTTCCATATTTTCTTTGGGGTCACTTACAGCCTTTTGAGGCATAGGTTAGGGAGTTGAATGTATGACTGATAGCCTAAAATTTGGGAATTTTTGGTTCACCTGTGGTGGAAGAGATGGTGTGGATGTTTGAATAGCTACTTGAGTTTCTTCCATAGCTCTCCCTTTGGATCTTATGTTAGACACAACACAGTCAGCCAGATTGTTTGCAACACCCACATAATTGATCACACAAAACTCACCTTCCAAGTGGTTCATAAGAGTAGAGTTAGGCTGACTCTAACTACTGCTTGTGCTAGGTTGCATTGGAGCCTCGAAGACCTAGGAATGAGTGGCTGCCTAATTGTCTAACACATTTGGGTAACAACCCATTATCTCATTTGTATAAAAAACCTATTCTTGACCATATCCCATGGTCGAACAACTTAGCTATTCCTATACCAGGTTGTTCTAAACAGGCACCATGACCTTAGATGATGAAAGGGGGCCTGGGTTGTAGCCTTGAAATGGTCTGGTCTGAGTAAGCTGACCCTGTCCTTGATTGTACTTTTGGAAAGGGGGTCTTGGAGCATGACCATAGTATTGGTATCCTTGGTTTGGTCTATTGCTTTGAGCTTTCTACCTTTTAAGAGTTATAAGTTCATTTGACATACTCTGTAATAGACTCTTAACTTCATGAAGCTCATTGGATGGAGCAGTAGCTAGTTTCTCTATGCTAGGTAGAAGAGCTAATGTGGGAGCAATGGCCTAAATTGGAGGTAGAATTTTTGGGAAAAGTGGCATATGGGGTCTAGGGGCTATTTTCCTAGCCTATACTAAACAATTTTTAGCTATTATGGCTACGTCATAGGTAACAGGTAGCACATGCCCTCCCATGGATTGTATCATCACATCAATATCACTATTTAATGCCCTTAAATAATATATGAAAGCATAGCTAGCAGTCGGTCTTACCAAAATGGGGATTCTATCCCATGTCTTTTTAAACCATGTGTTGAAATCTTGCATATATTCATGTGGGGCTCTCTTCATGGTCGTCAGCTACTCAGCAAGCGAGAGGTGGTCGCTCTTTCCTCCAAAATGATCTATCAATTGAGTACCCAATTCATTCCAATAATGGATTGAAACTATAAGCAAAGTCTCATACCAATGAAGAGATTTGCCCTTGAAAGACAATGCCAACAATCTGATTGCAATATTCTCCTCAGTGATACTGTGAATATTGTAGAGGTTAGCAATATTTCTAATGTGTTCAATAGCTATAACGGGCCCCTCTCCATTAAAGGGAGGCACACTTTTGAGGACTACTCCTAAAATTGGGTCATAACGCTGGAGGTTTAAGGGACTCTGACCATGAAAGCTCACAAAGGGTAATGTCGTAGCTATAAGGGGATTCAAATGGGGTACTTCTCCTATGAAGGAAGCACCTATAACCAGACTAGGAAGATGACTCGCTAAATAAGGATGAGTCCCTTTAAACCTCAGTCACTTTACTAAGTTGAGAGGTAATTCAATGAATTCAAAAGGGACACCCTTATTAGTAGATCATGTGGTGACTTTAGGCATAGGAAGTTAAAATTGGTCTTTGATTGGAAAACTAAAACTCTTACCAGTGGAGTCACCAGATGCTGAAAATATTTGATTTGCTGTAATAGGACCAACATCAATCCTAAAACCTTACTGAGTGTAAGACTAGGTCCCACCGGGCGTGCCAAAACTATTGACACAGTGGATTGCACTCGAGGCAAGGAGGTTGAGCTCCTACCTTCCACATGCAACAATGGAAACTCCCCTCTCGCCTGTGGGACCGGCGAAGCTAGAAGGGAGAGTCTCTAGGCAAGGGCTAGATCCCTTTGATGCATTTGAGTTGTACTAGTAAGTGCTAACATATATATATATATATATATATATATATATATATATATATATATATATATATATATATATATATATATATATATATATATATATATATATATATATATATATATATATATAATGGTGGGGGATGAAAATGGAGAAAAATTGTAGGAAAACAAACTACTCTAAAGGAGGTGATGCACCAAAATGATCCAACCTTCTCACACTCACACTTAAAATTAGACAAACACATACATACACTTCAAACTTGGCAGAAGGACCAGGCTGCAAGAAGCTTAGCAGGGAGGCTTTTAATGGAAAATACAAAAAGTAGAGATTCACCAAAGGTGCTATGGAAAGGTACACTGTATAGTAATTTCTCCTATTTTTGCACTTCCAAATACAGCTCTCCTTGTCAGCTACAGAAATGGCACCTTATAAAAACTAGATATGTTGGTGTTGAACCTATGGAAGCATTATGAAGTAATGACTAAACACAAACTAACACTTAGACATATGCAAAGATATCTATCCAGGATAGAGGAAAAAATGCATTTTATTGATTCAGGTGAAAATTTTCCAATGGCTATGCCTTACAAATGTGGAAGATGATTTATCCAAAGACAAGTCTACAATATATAGAGGAAGAAAAGAGGCCTTTTGGCACCCTTTTTACAAGTGACCCATGGTAGGCATTGTGTCAACCACTGAAATAACTTCTTGAATCAACACCTTCCTGCATCACTTGGATTGCTTCGTCTACTGCTGTGTGATGGCCATTCTACTGTCAGGATTTGAATTTATGAGCCATGCCATTTTCTTGCTCTATAATGCATATTAAAGAAAACCAGTCACGTCGATCACTGTTGTGCCTCTTTGATGACTGCATGGTAGGCACTGTGTCAACCACTAAAATAAATTCTTGACACCTTCTTACGTCACTTAGATTGCTTCATCTGCTTCTACATGATGGCCATTCTACTGTCAGGTTTTGAATTTATGAGCCACACCGTCTGCCTAGTTTTTGTTCTCTAGGCTCTTTGTCCTTTTTTTCTCCTTTAGCCCTTAGGGGCAATCTTCTGGTAGGTCATTGCATTCTTTGGGCTCATTCTATGGTTGGCACTTAGGCATTTAAAACCAACAACTTTTTTACTAGCTTAAATTTGACATTCATGCACCCATCACCCTTGTACTCTCCTTTAGCTTCCTACTTTGCCCCTTTTCACTGAGAGCGCATCCACCCTTGACACGTGTCATAGTCCACTACTTGGGCACTTAGAAGACACTTTGAAATGTGTACGTTGACACTTGGCAACTTTCACTGAGCTAATAATGGGATGTGGTAGCATCTGCTTACATTAGAGGGCCTTTTGAGAGTCAGTCAGAAGTTGACACATGGTCACTTCCACAGAGCCTTTAGCTACCTTAGAGAAACTTTTAGGCCCTTTTCTAGTTCTTCACAGATGCTGACACTTGGCATGCTCTACATAGCTCCTAACAACTCATTTGGGTCCACCATAGTCTTCTTTGAAGCCAATAGGGGAAACCCATGGATGTTGCCACCTATCAACTTCTATTGAGCCTTGTAGGGGACATGTGGCGCATTCTACTACTCCTAAAATAGCATATTAAAGTCCTCTACGGTTACCACTTGGTGCTTCTGCACTCTGGCTTCCTTGGTGTAAATTTGATACTTTTTGGGAAGTCACCATCCTTGGCAAAGTTCATCAGGCCTTTTTCCTATGGCTTTTTTGCTTTAGGCCATTTGGCTACCCTCCATAAGGGCTTCTAGACCCATCACTATCCTCTAGCTATAGGACACACCCTTGAACCAAGCCATTGAACCAACTTGTTGAACCAAAATTTTGGTTCAACGGTTTAATGGTTCAAGACTTTACACCGAGCCGATTGAACCGTTTTCTTTGAACTAAATGTCGCTTGAACCAAAACAGTTGAACCAAGACATTGAACTAATTGTTTTAACCAAAAATTGGTTAATACTATGTGCTGAGCCCCTCTGAACTATTTGCTAGATCTCCTTGTTGAACCATTGACTTGAGCCAATCCATTGAACTATTCACTTGAACTGGTTCAATGGTTTAAAGCCACATGCTGAGCCAAGTCCTTGAACTAAACGCTAAGCTTGAAGCTGCTTGAACTTTTTGCTAAACTTTCCTAATGAACTAAGCGTTGAACTTAGTTGATTAAGTTGAAGAACTGCCGATTGAACCAAAGCTTGATATGAAGCGATGGCTCAATGGTTCAAAGATGCTGACCTCCCTTGTGAATTTCTTTAGATGAAAATCCAAAGAAGCTTTGTAAAATCTTGCCCTCTTCGCCTGGTTCTTCAACTATAAAAAAAAACCCTGTAGAGTCTGTAGAAATCACCAAATCTATGCAAAATGAAAAATGAATTGGCCTAGAATAATAGGGGAAGAAGGGGACCAATTTTTGGGCTGTTGTGTAAAAAATGATCAACATGTATATTTGTACAGTTTTCAATTCTATTTTGTTTGTTTGTTTCCATTTTTGGAGCCTTTCATTTCTAGGTAGCATGACTTCGTAACCCAATGGTACACATGAAGGCACTAGAGATTCTAGATTCTACTCCTTTCAGTTCCTTTTGAAATTGACAGAAGTTCCCCAACTGGAGCCAATTATTGTCCCCCAAAAATATTAGCTCATTTTTGGGACAACATTTGAACTATTTTGGTCTTTTAGACCAAAATTATCTCTTCTCTTTTAAAAAAAATTATCTTGGGCATTCAAATTCTTCAGTTTTCAAGCTTTTCATGAATCTACAGACTCTGTAGGCTTAAATCTATGGACTATGCAAGCTTGAATCTATGGACTCTACAGGCTTGAATCTACAGACTCTACAGGCTTGAATCTATAGACTCAATAGGAAGAAAAATCTATGGACTTGGTTTCTACGTACTCTATAGGTAGGTTCATTCTTATAGGTTCAAAAGCTTTTGCAGGTGATTTCAGTCAAAAGAAACACTTTTCAACACTTAATTATTTTTTGAGATTGTTTCAGAGCCTTGGTTCAATCAGAAATCTCCATTAGCAAACATTGATAGTAGCTTCAACATTTGGTTCATCCTCTGGTTCAATGTCTTTTGGTTCAAAGGATTGGTTCAAAGCTTAAGTTCAATCAGAAATCTCTATCAACAAGCATTCAAGCAAAAAGGACTTGAACCATTGAACCATTGAACCACTTTGGTTTAAAGGTTCAATGGGTTCAAGGTTCAATAAGTTCAACCTCTTTGGCAAGAGTTGAGCACTTCATCAAGGTTCAAAGTTCAATCACTTCAATTAGTTCATCGGCTTCAAAACACTTGGCCAAATCAAGGTGGTTTTAACTATTGAACCATTGAACCATTAAACCACTTTGGTTTAAAGGTTCAACGGGTTCAAGGTTCAATGGCAGGTTCAACCAAAGGAATGGTTCAATGGCTTGATTTAACCAAGCGATTCAATGCTTTATTTCACTCAGGTGGTTCATTCCCTTTGTTTCAGTGTCTTTTGGTTCAATCAAATGGTTCGTCAGTCAGTTCAAAGCTTTGTTTGAACTGTTGAACCAAAACTTGGTTCAACAAAAAGGTTCAATGCATGGTTCAACCAAGCGGTTCACTCACTCAGTTTACTCACTTGGTTCACTCAGTTCATCCGCTTGGTTCATTCAGTCAGTTTATTCAATTGAACCATCGGCTTGAACCATTTTGGTTCAAAGCCTTGGTTCAACCGATTGGTTCAATGAAATGGTTCAACTGTTGGTTTAAAGGCAAGTTCATAATGTTTGGTTCAATGCTTAGTTCATCAGCTTGTTTCATCGAATTGAACCATCGGCTTGAACCATCAGCTTGAACCATTTTTGGTTCAACTGATTGGTTCAACATCTTGTTTTAATAGAATGGTTCATTGCCAAAGTTCAAAGGGGTGGTTCAATACAAAAGGAAGCTTTTTGAAGGACAAGTTCCCTTGCGGAGGACACTTAATTGACCAAAACACCCTTTGAAAGGGTTATTTTCAAAAGAAATAATTAAGTAAATTCCTTCAGATTTTTGTTTGAAGCAGATTGAAAAAAGACTAAGGCAAAAAAGCAATTCCTTCAGACTTTTTATCCAAAAGAATTTGGAGAAACTTACAGGCAAAAAACTCGAAGACATTTTCAAAGGAACAAATTGGCGAAACAAATTTCTGCAGACTTTTTATTCGCGGGAATTGGACTTTTTGTCTGAAAGAATTTTCCCTGGGGAAAATGTCCATGGGAAATGTTCACGTGAGAAAGTGTGGGAGAAAACCTAGGGAAATGCTATAGGGAAATTGTCTGCAAAATTGCCAAAGATAAGACCGCCAAAGGACCTCAAAGGGCAGGTGCCCTTGCGGGGGACTCTCAGCTACCAAAGTGAAGGACATTTTCTTGAAGCCTAAGGGTCATCTCCCTTTAGGAAGATATAAAATAAGAAATATAAAGCTTCAAAGAATTTAGCTACCCATGTGAAGCAGAAAGCTGAAAGAAAACCAAGGGGTGACGCACCCAAAGACGTCAAATTCAACACAGCCAATTAGCCATTGGAAACATAGTGACGGGTGCGTGAATGTCAAATTGAAGATAAAAAAATAACTGTTGATCCTTTGAAATTATAGACTATAATGCATTCCCAAAATTCAAGGCCAAGACCATCAAAAAGTGAGGAAGGAATAGAACAACAAATTAAATCTAGGACCCGATTCAATTAACCAAGAAAGGAGGAATGATGAAGGTAAGATTAGATCGCCAGGTGGACATTGAAAGTTGCACACTTTCAATAAGAGTGACTTATTTCCCTACATTGATAAAATCAAATGGGTAAAATGCCCCCAAATTCTAGCCTGTCTTGTTAACAGATTCCAACACAACATGATGTGTTATTATTCTCGAGTCCTTCTTGAAATGGCTATATAAGGGACTCTCTTCTATTGTAAAAGGATCTCTTTTTTGACAATTAGAATGAAACTCTACCCAAATTGTAAGGCATTACTAAGACTTTGAGCTCAGATTGCTGATCGTATTTTGTTACTGGAATAAGAAAGCAAGTGACTTTTCAGACTCTGTGCTGTAATATCTTTGTTGTTGAGGAAACTATTATTATGTCTTTTTCTTCAATATATTTTCTGTTCCTTTAATTCAACAAGCAAAATTAGTGACAACAGTTAGGAAGGTGTCCTGAAGAGTCAAGTGTGGAGAGACTTTGTGCCCCCATAATTGCCTTTAGTGTGTTTTCTTTTCATTTCTATGTAAAGGACTTTGGGATGACTTTGTGCCCTCATTGTCCTTCATATCTTACTCTTGAGCAATTCAGGTGGAGACTTTGCGCTGCATCTCGATTTGCTAGGTATTACATCCTTTGTTACATTTTGTTATTACTACCAGGAGTCTTCTTGTGGTTTGATAAATAGTACTTCTAAAAGAAGAGAAGTCCTGTCTATCATTTCCCTTGAGTTTTTCCTTTGATCTGCATGCATCATCTCTGCAAAAAAAGAGATGGATGGTTTGTCTTACCCCTAAGTATTATTTTCTATATATATATAGCTCATCTATAGGGAACCTCCCCTTGATGAGAGAAGAGATCAGTCCCCTTCTGATGTGGTAAACATACACATTTGGATGACTAATCTTCCTACTTTGGCTAATCAAACCTATTTTGTTTATCAGTACGCTGATCGACAAAATATTCAACCAACACTACTCATTCCAAACATGCTAAAATCAAAAAGGGTGATGAATAAATGGGATGAGTAAATTTATGTGATCCATATTCATCTCATAGAGAAGTTGAGGAAGTTTGTTCAATTCTTTATGAATAAGTGGAGGTTAGTTGAAGAGGAAGATGACTATGTCATCAATGATAATTTGCATGAAATGAGATGCAATATCCAATGGTGGGTAGATAGAATAGAAATGTGGGAAGGTCAAGAGGTTAAAGATGAGATTAAATGTATTGATTATCCTTAATAAGGCTATAATCAAGGTGATTCTTGTTGAATAAGGTATCTCTCCCATTGACCAATCGAGCTTGTCATCTCCCAATGAATTCATTCAATAAGTCTCCATTCCAAAGACCATTCATGAGCCCTCCATAACACTTCATACTACCTTTTCAACCCATGAAGTTGTTCACCACCCTCCCACCTCATCCTATCTTGAAGGGGAACCCATCCTATGGAAGATTAGTGAATAAGAGCAAGCCAAAGTTGCAGCTGATCAAGAAGATGATTCACGTGTTTATTATGAAGAACACACTATAGGGACTCCCCTTGGTGAAGCCAAACATAAGTAAATCTTCTTGAGAGAAGAAAGAGAAGACTTTGATGATATTACATATGCTCAAAAATAAGTTGATCACGACATGGGAGAAAAAGATTTGAAAAAAGGACATCACATCAATTGGGTTGGTTGAGTCTTATGGGCATGAGAAAGAGCTTGAATTTGAAAATACCATTGAAGAAGAAGAAGGTGTTGATGACTCCATGAATCAAGATGATCTATGGTAGAATTCCAATGACATATATGATGAGTTTTAAGGCCTTCAAAAGACTACACACCCTGTTGGTTATTTAGAAGACACTATTGAAGCTAACTTATCTCTTGATGATGTACTCCCAAAATAAGATCTTATGCCATCCAAACTTGTTGAAGTTGCAGTCAAATTTGAAGTTGATCAAGTGTTGAAGGACCAAGAAGGTGAATTTGAAGAGTTTTTGGATCTTAAAGAGAGAGAAGACAAAGATGATTGGTAACATGTTTATCTTCTCCAAGAGCTTAAAGGCTTTCTCAAGGTTGAAAGTCATATGCACAAAGAGATGAAACAAGATGTATTTATGGAAGGTAATGATAAATATTAGGTTGAGTATGCTAAGCTACTTGAAGATATTGATGAGCTTGTAGTTGGTAAGAAGTTTGAAGATGTTTTTGAAGATGATTTGCTTCTTAAAGGATAACATGACAATCTTCAAAACACCAATATAGAGGCCGCCCCTATAAGTTAAGAAGTGATCATGATTGAGACAAGCACAAACATAAGGAAAGCTCATGAGAAGTCTTTTGAACTACAAGAAGAGTTCAAATTCATAGGTGACATGTTTTTAGCTATCACAATTGCATTTAAAGACATGCTAAGAAGATTGGTAAGTATGAAGGAGATGAAGACACCAAGAACAAAGCTCAAAAATAAACTTACCTCATTACTTATTTCAACTCATGGAGCCAAAGATGGTGCAATCTTACCCTTTAATCCAAGTAGAAGATTTCTCTTTCAGGTTAATTTGTCTATAGTCTAGTTCATTTATGTTGTCTCTATGTTGCGTAAGTGCTTTAGAGAACATGTGTGTGTCTTTCTTTATTTGTGTCTTATTTGCTTTGCTTGTGTCTGTTGTGAAGGTAATATTTTTTGTGTGTCATGTTTAAGGTTTTTTAAAGTCTGAAACTGAGTGCAAGATACCCCATTTCCCAATGGACATACAATGCTACTAGTCCTATTAGCATTATAGGCACGTTACCCCTATAAATTGCTAAGAATGTTAACCAAATTTGACCCCAAATCAAATTTGGCCATTTTCAAACTTTTTATGTGTTCATGTCATGCTTATATTGTCAATGAAAGTCTTCATTTAACCTTTTTAGCATTGTTTAAGGTTAGTTTAGAGAAGTTAAGGTAATTTCATATTGAGGTCATATAGTGGTCTAGGGGTGTCATTGAGAGATAAAACTTGGACAAGTTATGTCATAGGTAATAAGGGGTCTATTAATGTCATTTAATGTCTAAAACATCTTATAATAATGTTTCATGGTGTTTTGGAAAATATAAGGTCCATTTACTAGCTTAAAGGTGTTGAAAATGCATTAAAATATGATTTTTAGCTAAAATTTATATGTGACAAAGCTCCCTACATGAATTTTTTTTAAAATACCATTTCCAAAGAGCTTGAAACAATTAATCAACTTCCAAACCTATCAAATTATTAGATAAAGTTAGTTTTCTTTATTTTCAACACTTGTTTGAGGAGTTAGCAAACTTGTACAGACTTGTGGAAGTCACATGTAAGAGAAAATAGGTTCAAAGTGTCCTTTCATCTTCTCAAAGTCATAAACCAACATTGGAATAATTTTGGAGTTCAACAGTTGAAAAAAATACTTCTCTACCCCATCAACTCCTTCACAAGATCACATAGGAAAAAATGGTTTGAATGGTATAGCTAGGAGAGATAAGGTGTCAGCCTAAAAATTTAGGAATTGATTGTAGTCTTGGTTAGATTAAAATTTGGGCATTAGTTCTTAGATTCATCTTCTTAGCTTTATGAACAATCACTAAGAAGATAAGGGTCTAAAATCTGCTAATCAACCATGACATGGGTTGATCTTGAGCTTTATAGAACAAATTGTGAAATATTATTTGCATGAAACTAGTTAGAATAACTTATAATACATTTGTAGATGCCTTAAAATCATCCACCCATCTTATTGACACATGTGGATGTCCTTTTGGCATGAAAAGTCTCTCTAGGTTGTAGTTTGGATTGACTATCATATTTTTCTATGTTTTTGAGTTCTTTAGGTAGTTTGGTGCATTTGATTGGTTTTTCATTATCCTCTATTCTCTTTTCAATCCATTTTATAGACTTATAATCATCAAAGTATTCTGTAAAAGCTTCAATGGTCACTTCTTTCATTCACCATTGTAGACAGTATACTATGTATTATTTGTGTCTACAAGTCAATTTTTTTGACTGGTTTCAAGTATATGTTTCTAATAATTTGGAGTTGTTATTTCATGTTTAATATTTTGATCTAATGGTGGAAATGACCTTTCAGTATAAATATTCTTCCATGTTGCACTTTTCAAGGTTAAAATACAACTAACAATCTCTATCTTCCACATGCTTTTAGGTCTCTCATTTAGGTGAACCCAATGTTATCAATGTGTCTGAAAGGTTATTCAATCATGAAATATTGTAGAGAATTAAATATAAAGTTAGTGTATCAATGAATTTTACATGCACATGAGTCAAGAAGTTTCAAATAGAGCTAACATACTTGGTAAGAGAAACCTACAAGAATGTGACTATGTGAACAAATGATGATAAAGGTTATGAGGTGATTTAAGAGCATATTTGAATTTGGAATGAAGTGGTAGAGAAATATTTGTGAGATTTAATCATTGACAATTCAATATTATACACATTTAAACTCAAGCCTCTTAGATGATCACCTACAGTCCATTGAAGTATTAGTCTCGAGACAAGGAGCATTAGTAGGACACAAAACTTCAAGTGTTGATAAAGGCACTCAATTAGTTAAAGTGATAAAGTTTGAATAAACTCAAAATTTAGGAAGGGCTCTTAAAGCACTAGGTTGAAGACCAGGGGTCATTAACCTAAGTGAACACACACAACCTAAAACACAATCAAATAATAAAAAACATCACCTATAGCCAATCACCTGTTGAGAAAGATTCTACCTTGACAATGGAAGGTGGTATAAATATAGAGTTTTCATACATTTGATAAGTTATTCCATCACCAATAACATATCATGGGTTTGAGAACCTTCAATGCTCGAGTAAGTTCCTCAAAATACCAAAATTGCAAACCAATCTCAAATAGGTCACACAGGCAGTCAAAAACACATAGTATTCAAAAAGTATACCTAATTAAATCAAATAAGGTAAATATTTGAGTATGATATAAAATTATATGATTATGGTCCATCAAACCTTAGACCCAATCAAGAAGTATACAAAAAGTTAACAACCTTGTTCATGTTTCAAGCAAACTAGTTGCATAGTCAAGACTGTATAGGTAGATCTAAGGAAGATAATGGTGTGTATGAAGGGTTTGAAGTATAAATGGATAACTTAAATTTTTAAATTCCATTGGTAAAACTTAAGTATTTTGAAAGTGACCATACAAGGGTCACATAGTCCCTATCTACTTAGTCCAATACACATCACACAGTCAAGTTCATTTTCTCAATAAGAGCTTGTGTTTTTTTGGAAAATTGAAAGGAATATGTGAATTGGATAAGAGTTTTTAATTAATTATAATTCCTCAAATTATTTTAAATATCACATAAATATAGAAGAGAGAGTTATCAAAACTTTTCTTACTCAGCCCAATAGTAACCTATCAGGTTTGCTTTCTCATTAAGGGCTTTGCTTTATTTGAAAGAAGTTAAAGAGAGACTCCATAAGGATAAAAGGAGATTAAGGTGAGTGTTTATTATGTTTGAATAATTATTAAATTATCTAATGACATTATTAGACTCAATTAAAGTCAAATATAATGCATTAGACCCTATTCCAACCCTACAATCTTAATGGCATGACATAGGCTTGTATGGGTAGTTAGCCTTGGAGAAGATTCAAGTGAAATAAGTAAAGGTTGAGATGGAAATTTAAATACCTAATAGGATGATAATTGAATTGATAAAAAATTTAAGAAATTACATACCTATAGATAGATATAAATAGAAGGATACAATGAGTTAGGGTAGGATTGATAGTTTGTTTCACAAACCCTAGGTTTGAGCAAGTGGGGTGTAAGAGAGTTTGGGGAAATATGGTGACAAGATAGACATTGGGAGAGGTCAAAAAATACCTTATAGATCTTATTGAGGCAATTTGAGACCAAAAACAAACATAGACAAGCACTTATAGACATCAAAGTTACTCACCTCTCTTAGAATGCTTGTTCCCAGTCGATATGCCATCTTGCTTCACTTGGTACAAATCACATGTGCTACATGGTACCTTGTGATGCTAAAGGAATTTAAATACCATAATTTAATTAAAATTTGTGGAATTTTTTATATGTTTCATATGCCCAACTTTATGAATCATCACTAAGAAGTTAAAGTATGTTCAAGCTGCCCTAATGACCAATTTGTAGAGATGGACTCCTAAATCACATTGTTACCCTGGTATTTACCCTTATTATATTTTTAATAATTATTCCTTGAGAAATAATTGATATATAATTTTAATTTATTGGTCAATATTTTCACTCTTTGAGTCATCCCTTTTTTATTAGAAATCATTCGCTTGTTGTCTTGGTTTGTGAAGGAATTTTTTATCTTGAACCACCAAAATTAAACCTTTTTCAAAATTCAACGGTTCATAAGTTCAAAGTTAATTGTCATATATTCTTGAAAATCCACTCACCTTTGGTTCATATGAGATTTTTTTAAAAAAACATGTCTTTATATTGATTCTTGTTTATTCCCTTAAAACTTTCATTGAGTTGAAATCTATGAGTATAAAAGAACCAATAGAAATTGAGCTTGAACCACTGTACTCTTTTGGTTGGGATACAAAAGTTAATTATGTGTGGAATTATAAAAGTGGGAAATAAAGATGGGGAGAATTAACCAGAAGAGAATATATTTAGAACATTTTATAAAGTGAAAATTTTTAATTCATGAAAATCAAGGGTAATGATTATACATTAAGGTCGAGTGTGGAGATCACTTGTAATTAATGCATGTGTCAGAATTTACATCATATCAAGGGAATTCAACATGAATGTATTTATTAAATAATTATTATACTAGATTTTATGCCCTTATCAAATAATGAGTAGGCTAATTTAATAAAATAAAACACACAAGGTGCCGTGAAAGGAGGATAGTGCTAGAGCTATCAGATTTTCTTGCTGAATTTGATAGAGAATTCAGATTTAGTAAAAGGTGTTTCAAAATTAGAGGTTAAAAAGGGTTATACCTCATAAATTCTAAGAAAATCCTTGTAAGTAATTTGCCTAACTACACCACTAGGTCAAAAGCTAAGAACATGAAGAAGAAAGAATCTCCAAAAAAGTGATTGTGGATCTGAGTGCTGAAGAAAACTTAGATAGGATGATAAGTGATCAAGGTCCTAATTCATTAATGGAAAAGGGAACTAATACACATCAAAAAGTGGGAATCACCTTGGATTCTATCAATTCAATATAATTATTGGATACCCCTTCAAAGCAACTTATTCCTGATAAGGAAACCTTGGTTACTACACCTCAATGGTTATAGAATTCAATTAATGAGAAAAGGAAAATAGTTTAATTTTATTTAACATTAGAGGACATGGTCAATAGATTTTTCAGGCAAAGATCCTAAATCTAAAAATCTAAAAATCTAAAAATCACTTCCAAGGTAGACATTGTTCCTAATACAAGAAATTGGAGTGCAAAGATAGCTCAACCAGTGATGAATGATGAAGTTCAAAATACCACATTATAGGATTATACAGTGGAGAGCATAAACCTTAGAGTTGCATCAAGATCTATAGATGTACATAATCTTGAAATATTTACCAAGAAAATAGTAAATCAAACATGGCATGATGAAAGAGATAAGAAGGAACTAAAATAAGCATTGCGCTCAATGGTTAAATACATTGACACCATTCATAATCTAGGTCCTTAGTCTATTTCTCAGTTGCCCCTATCTTTTGATCCAAAATCTCCAATTAATCAGAAAATGCTTGATCAAATACATAGAAGTAAGATGGTAATGAAAGTATTCGATGATTGGTTAAATGGGATAATCCAAGAAGGCACCAAATATATTAATGGTTTAAAGAATATATATGATGAAACTCTGATTACCATTGAAGATTTGAAGATATAGAACATCTTATGGGAGAAAGATGAAACAAAATGGATAGATACAATTAACAAAATGATTGAAATCTAGAACTATGGTGTGATAAAAATTTTATCAGAGAAGAATGTGTAAATTTGAATGACAGGACATTATATGTATGTAGAAAGAATCTTGAATAAGAAACTTAGTGTTGAAATAAGGGTAGATAGAACTTATAAATTTGATTAAAGAGATAACCAAATTTACTCAGTCTCTGCATCATGATTTAGAATATATTAATGTAAAGTATTTGAAAGATGATGTAAAACTTAAGGAAGATATCAATACTATGATACAACCATTTAAAGAAAAGATTAGTTTCATCAAAGAAAATGAAAATGTTGTAATAAGTTATTTTTCTAGGGTGTCAAAACTAGAATCATTACTTCATCTTTGCGTCAAAGCACTTCTAGAACATGTAGAAAAAGTGGCTGATATTCAGAAGTTTAAGGAGGTTTGGAAATAATGAATTAAACATATTAGAATTCCTTATTCTTTGATAATCCTAGAGTTCATTACTGTATTTAAGGAATGAAAAACATAATGTGTTTCTTCTGTGGAGCAAAGCAAATTAGAAGATTTCAATGCACCTCCTCAGTAGTGATCATGCCATTTTAAAGCTTTCTATTTTTAAGTTAGATATTTTACCTAAAGGTTCTATCTTTTAAATTAGTTTTGAAAATAAAATCCTACTAAGGGTTAGAGTTTGTTTAAATCTGAGTTTAAAGAATAGTTACAAGTGAAATACTATATATATGTTTTAAATGGGACATGTAAAGGGTCCAAAAAGTTGGAATTTGGCTGAACTTTGCTTTTATAATGTGATGTTTCCCTCTTTATTTCATCTGTGAATTAAAGAAACAAATAGTTATTGTAGACTTAAATATGTGCATTTTAGTGAATGAAGATGAGTTTATGTGTGAATTCATGCTTTAAATGTGGTAATGTTTTTATACTGAGAGTCTTATCATATACATTTTATCAATTGTTATTGGTTTACAAAATCCAATGGTATATATATACTTGATCATTGTTATATGTGAAATCTATGTGTTCTATGATTAAATAGTTTCATAGAAACAAAATATTACATTCATAGCGTAATAATTTATGGATGTTAGTTTACCTTAAATGCTTTCTAGTTAAAAGTATATTCAAATGTTAGTGTAGTTTTTATTCATTGAAGATCTTTAAAAAGGGAGCTATACCTTAATTCAGAGGGAAATTATTTATGATAATTTACCCAACTATTGTTTACTTATTTGTTCTAAAAGTAATGGGTTAAAGGGTTAAAATAAACATTATCAGAATAGGACAAATCTGTCAACCGATAGATTTTTGGTGACTCTACTGGGGATGACTGAATCATTATTTATGATGAATCACCCTAATATGAAGCAAGATGGTGTTTCCCCATGAGAACATAATTCCTATTTTACAACCTAATATTTGTTTCCAAGATGAGAAAGAAGACACAATTAGTCAATTAAATACCTTTGCATGGCACATTCATCAAAACATTGATGATTATAGAAGAGCAAGTCGAGTATTAGAAAGAGAAGAAGAATTGTCTAAAAAATTAAGATTATTATTGTTTAGGAAAACAAGAAGACAAGCTGAAAATTTAGTTAGAAATTAAGTCCTTAAAGTTTCAAGAGGTTAATAATAGCTTAGTAATTAATATTTGGTTGTTCAGTTATGATTTAACAAGCTAGAGTTTAGAAGATATACAAGATCTTTGAGGAGAGAAGGAATTAATGATCCTACTTTTCAAGCACTGCTAAGCTTAATCTTTTTTTATAATCCTACTCCTATTAGAAGATCTAGAAGTATACCTCCTAGCCCTACTAAACCCTTGACATCCCCTATTTTTCAAGCTTTAACTCTTTCTGGCACTATCATCCCTTCTGCCATAAAATTTTTACCAATGGCGTAGCCTTGGGGAGCAGTCATAAGACCTATAAACCTTGGAGCTAATCTAAATCCTCTACCCAAAAATGTGAGATAAAATTTGCCTAAATTTAATGGAAATGGAAAGAAATCACCAGATGAACATTTGAATGCCTTTGCTATAACATGTGGTGTATTAGGTGTGCAACATCAAGATGTGACTATAAGACTCTTTGTACAAACTTTAATTGATACTGCAGTGTAATGGTTCTATCACCTACCTTATGCTACTATTAAAAACTAAGATAATATGAAAGATGCATTTAAAAATAGGTTCAAAAGCATAGAAGATGAAAATTCTCTCTTTGATCAATTAACTTAGCTTAAGAAATAAATACATGAGCCTATGAGAGAATTTATAGCCAAATACAACAAAATCATGCACATGATTCCAACTGCTAAAAGGTCAACTCAAAAAAATAAAAAATGTTTTTTTATCAACTCTATGCCTCTTGACATTAGTTTTCACCTAAGAAGAGGTGGAGTTGCCACTTTAGTGGATGCACAAATAATGGTAATTGGATTAGAAGATGATATTATCATGGCTAGAAAATGGAAAAAAGAAGTTCAAATGCCTAATGTTCAATCCTCATCCCCTACAGATCCTATTGTTCAAAGGTTAGTTAATGATATGATCAATCTAAAAATATAAATGCCTAAATCTAGTATGCCATTCCAACAACCATATCAAGATGTTAGCTGAAGGATAAATACTTGTAAGGCATTTTAACTTACACCAACATAACCAATGCAAGCTATTGAAGATCCCCCTGGAAAAGGGAACATGTGTGCCTTTCATTTGACTATTGATCATGATGGAAATTCTTGCCTAGAGATGGTTAGATATGCTAAAATGGATAATACTAAAGATATGTTGGGAGAAACTACTGAAGAATAAAGGAACTCTAAGGAACCTGGAAACTCTAAAATACACTTTTTAGAATATGATTTTGACTCAAAAAGAGGTGGTGAAGTATTGGTTACTCTTGAGGATCCTTCATGTGCTATGCTAATCTAAAGTCAAAAGAATTTGAAATCTCCAAACATTAAATATTCTCAAGGAATGCCTGTCAAAAGTAAGGAACCTCTCACTAGAACTCCTAACACTAGTTCAAAAGTTCAAGATGTTCAATTATTATGAAGATATGATCATGAAACTTATTTTGATATTATTGAATTTTGTAAGACTTCAAGAATTCAAATATCTCCTACTAAATACCTTAAGTTAAATCCTAAAGAGCTTGATAAATTGGTGAAATACATTAAAGGTGATCATTCACAAACTGAATCCAATATTTGACAAAATATTAATGCTAAGTCATCAATTGCTGAACTATTTGCTTCTCCACCTGAATCACCTGCATACATGCCTAAAATTACCATCAATGCATCTAATGATACATCTGATTTGGTTGATATGAAACCTAACCCATTTTATGTTTCCTTATTTATAAATGGTCATAAACTTAGTAATTATATTATAGACTCGGGTGTTTTTGATAACATCATGCCCTATTTCATAGCTAAAGCATCAGGTTTATCCCTTACAAAAACATTTGGTAAGAGCCATTCTATGGATGGTAAGTAGATTCCTCTACTTGGGTGGATTAAAGCCGGTTATTCTTATATCCTACCCTGATAAAAGATTAAAGTTGACTATTTTAGTGGCAGACATCCCTACTAGTTATGGAATGCTATTGAACATAACTTTTTTCCAAAGATCTAGGTGGGGAAATTAAAATGGATTGGTTGGAGGCCACAATTCTAGTGGGAAAATGGAAAGTAAAACTAGAGCCTAAAACTAAATTTAGGTTTACTATGTTCCCTTCTAATGATCCTAAATCTTAGATATTATTTGAGGAATGAAAATTTGGTAATTATTTTTTTTCCTAAGGATACGAAGGAAGGATCTATTTCAAAATACACTCATTCAAATGATCTATGAATCATGGAGTTTGATAGTAGTTGCACCACATTGGCTCTAAAGTAGGAGTAGTTCTTATTTCCCTTGACGGTAAAATTTTTCCTTACTCTTTAAGTTAGATTTTAAAAATACTAATAATACCACAGAGTATAAAGCTCTATTACTCAGACTAAATGAAGCCAAAGGAAAATGAATAAAAATACTCAAGGTAAAAGGAGATGTAGAACTGAATGTTAAATAGGTAAGAGGAATTTTTAATGTTAAGAATAAAAGACTGAGACATTACAAAAATAGAGTTTGGGATGAAATCAAACATTTTGATGCCTTCTCTATTGAGTCAATTCCAAGAGATTAGAACACACAAGCAAATTCTTTGGCAATATCATCTTCTCTTCTTCTTCCTCATCTTGATTTCAAAGAAAACTCATATAGAATACAGTTGATCTATCATCCTAATGTCCTAGATAATGCTAAATACTTGTAAGTTTTTGAAAATGATCAACAAATAAAAAATTTCTTAGAAAGTGCTAAAATATTTGCGGGGACCTATTTTGAAGGATCTGAAATAGAGTGTAAGGAATTTAGTCCTTATCTTGGAATCAATTCAAATGATGGAGTAATTCAATTAAAAGGAAACAAGATTACCAGAGGGATGGTTTCTCTTGAACTTTTGTTTAGTCAACAAGATGAATACATCAAAGGCAAACATGCTCAGGCTCTTGATAAATTGGGAGATTGTGAAAAGGTAAATATTGGAAATTAAATATGATCCTAAAAGGGTTTCCACTGGTAAATGCTACTCACCAAAAGAGAGCTGTGAGTTAATCAATTTTATAACTAAATATAAAGATGTCTTTACTTGGTGTTATGATGATTTGAAATTTTTTAGAAGTGGTCAATTTTAGCATCATATTCCTTTAAAATCAAATGCAACTCCATTCAGGTATAAATTAAGAAAATACAACCCAAAAGTTGCATATGGCATTTATAAAGAAGTTTATAAAATGATGAAAGATAATATTATCTACCCAATTCATCACTCTACTTGGGTGGCAAATATTGTCTCTTTACACAAGAAAAATAGATAAAACAATATTTGTGTTAATTTTAAGAACTTAAAAAAAACCATCTTGAAAGATAATTATGCCTTACCCATGATGGATCAAATTTTACAAATAGTTTCTAGATCATAGATGATGTCCGTGTTAGATGGGTTCTCTAGTTATAATCAAATAGGTGTGGCTGAAGAAGATCAACATAAAACTACTTTCACAATGCCATGGGGAACTTTCACCTATGGTCGTATGCCTTTTGGTTTGATCAATGCTGGTGTAACTTTTTAGCGAGCAATGAACTCATATTTTAAAGACCTAATAGATAAAGTTATTGTTATTTATCTCAATGATTTGACTATTTTCTCTAAAAAGAGAGAAAATCATCTAAAAGATCTTGAGACTATTTTGCAAAGATGTAGAGACAATAGAATATCTCTTAATCTAAAAAAGCTAGTATTATATGTGATAGAAGGTAAGTTAGTATGGTATTTAGTTTTGATAGACAAAATCAAGATCGACCCAGAGAGAGTTAAAGCAATTCAGTAGTTAAGCCTTCCCTCAAATAGAACTGGAGTTAAATCTTTCTTTAGATAGGTTAATTTGTTCAGAAGACTCATTCCTAATTTTGTTGAGATTATAAAACATATTGTGGGAATGATGAGTGAAAAACAAGAATTCAAGTGGATTGAAATTGCTAATAAGGCTTTTGAAAATGTTAAACAAGTGATTGCACAGGCACCTACTCTGATAAATCTTGATTTCTAAAAGGATTTTATTATTTATTACTATTCTTCAGAACACACCATGTATAGTATTTTTATACAAAAAAATAATTGAATATAGAAGCTCCAATAGCCTTCATGAGTCTTCCTCTTAAGAAACATGAACTTAAATATTCATTGATTGAAAAATAAGCTTTTGCTATAGTAAAAGATGTCAAACAATTTAGGTGCTACATACTTCATTCTCACTCAATTGTATTTGTACCAAGCTCAGTTGTTAAGAGCATTCTGACTCAACAAGCTATGGGGATGAATAATAGAGCATAATGGGTTATTAAGATTCAAGAATATGACTTGGATAACAAGCCAACTAAATTAATTTGAGGCCAAGGCCTATGTAGACTGATCATTGAAAAAAAGAAAAAAGAGAGGAGGAACTTCCCACTATCTTGTTAGTGAGTTTTTAAGATCCATAGTTTGTAGATGTGGCTCATTATCTTACTTATGGAGATTATCCCAACCACTTATCCATGGATATAAAAAAGGAACTTGAGATTAAAAGCAGTAACACATGTCATTTGGGGTGATGTCTTGTATAAAAAGGGACTAGATGGAACTTTTCTAAGATGTGTAGATAAAGAAAAACAACGTAATATTTTGAAGGTTTTCCATGATGAAGCCTACAGTGGAAATTTATCTTCCTTAGTTACATCCTTTTAAATTCTTAGGAATTATTATTATTGGCCTGGCATGTTTAAAGATGCATATAGATGGGTGGATAATTATGAGAAGTGCAAGATATTTTCAAGAAAACCACAACTTGAAACATTACCTTTAAGGCTAGTTATGATTGAAGAGCCTTTCAACAAATGGGGATTAGAATTCATTGGACCCCTTTCACCTTTTTTGAGTACTAGACATACACACATTATGATAGCTACATACTATTTTACAAAATGGGTGGAGGCAATCTATGCGAAGAGAACCACCTCAGAAGTTGTGTGTGATTTTTTTAAAGAAAATATACTAGTATGCTTTGGTGTTCCTTAGAAAATAATGGTAGATAATGCTATCATATTTTATTCAGCTGAACTCATCTCATTTTTTTATGATCATAGTATCTCTCTTTCTCGCTCATCAAATTATTTTCCTCAAGGGAATGGTCAAGCTGAGTCTAGTAACAAAAATTTGATAGCCATCATGAGAAAATTGGTGAGTGATAATCATAGAGATTGGCATAAAAAGTTGTATGAATCACTTTGGGCTAATAGGGTAACCTTGAAAAGAGTAATAGGAATGGCACCTTTTGAGCTAGTTTATGGAATAAGAGCTCAATTATCATTACCCCTTGAACTATCAGTAGCCAAATTGTAAAAGGTCATAAAAGATCAATATTTTTAAGATTCTTTGGAAAAGAGGATTATGTATTTAAATAAAATTGAGGAAGAAAGGAATGAACTAGTTGATTGTAATACTACTCATCAAGCCAAAATTAAGAAAATCTTTGATCAAAAAACTAGACCCATAAAATTCATGGAAGGAGATGAAGTGATTTTATGGGATAAGAGAAGAGAAGCTAAAGGATCACATGGTAAGTTTGATTCACTCTAAAAGGGAAAATTAAAAATTAATCAAGTACTGGACCCAAATTATTTCAAATTAAAATATCTAGATGAATCTGTTCTACCCTTATCTTATAATGGACAGGACCTTAAGCTGTATCAATTGTAAATAGGTGTAACCTATTTTATACATAGTTTTTTTTGTTTGTGTGTGCCACATTTTTGTTTTTTGGTTTTGGTTTGATTTGGCCTTTCCATTTTGTCCCTTTGTTTCTAATTAGTTTGTGTGAAACCAGAGATTCTAAATTCTCTACATTTTGTCATAAAATGTAGTCCCTAGTCAGAGCCAATTATTACCCTTGTATTTACCCTTATTCAATTTTTCATAATGCTTCTTCGAGCAAGAATTGATATATCATTTTAATTTATTGGTTAATATGTTCACTCTTTGAGTCATCCCTTTGTTATCATAAATCATTTGCTTGTTATCTTGGTTTATGAAAAAATTTGTTATCTTAAACCATTGAACTTGAACCTTTTTCGAAATTTGACAGTTCATAGGTTAAAAGTTCACTATTCTATATTCTTGAAAAACCACTCACATTTGGTTCATCATGATATTTTTTTAAAAAAACATGTCTTTATGTTGATTCTTGTTTATTCCCTTAAAACTTTCATTGAGTCAAAATCTATGAGTATAAAAGAACTAGCAAAAACTGAGCTTGAGCCTGTGTACTCTTTTGGTTGGGATACAAAAGTTCATTGTGTGTGGAAGTATAAAAGAGAGAAATAAATATGGGGAGAATTAACTAGAAGAGAATATATTTAGAACATTTTATAAAGTGAAAAGTTTTAATTCATGAAAATCAAGGGTAATGATTTTACATTAAGGTCGAGTATGGAGATCACTTGAAATTAATGCATGTGTCAAAATTTAGATCATATCAAGGGAATTCAACATGAATGTATTGATTTAGTAATTATTCAACTAGATTTTATGTCCTTATCAAATAATGAGGAGGCTAATTTGGCAAAGTAAAACACACAAGGTACCGTGAAAGGAGGACAACATTAGAGGTATCAGATTTGCTTTCTCAATTTGATAGAGAATTTAGATCTACTAAAAGGTGTTTCAAAATTAGAGGTTAAAAAGGGTTATACCTCCAAAAAGTCTAAGAAAACCCTTGTAAGTAATTTTCCTAACCGCACCACCAAGTTAAAAGCTAAGAATAAGAAGAAGAAATAATCTTCAAAAAAATTGATTATGGATCTAAGTGTTGAAGAAGACTCAAATAGGATGATAAGTGATCAAGGTCCTGATTAATCAATGGCAGAGGGAACTGATACAAATCAATAGGTGGGAATCACCTTGTATTCTACCAATTCAATAGAATTACTAGATATCCCTTCAAAGCAACTTATTCCTGATAAGGAAACCCTGATTACTACACCTCAGTGGTTACATAATTTAAGTAATGAGAAAAATAAAATAGTTCCATTTTATTTACCATTAGAGGACATGGTTAGTAGATGTTTAGGGAAAGCTCCTAAAGCTAAAAATCACTTCCAAGGTAGAAATTCATCCTAATATAAGAAATTGGAGTGTAGAGATAGCTCAGATAGTGACGAATGATGAAGTTCAAAATCCCACATCACAAGATTATACAGTGGAAAGAATAAACCTTGGAGTTGCATCAAGAGCTTCAGATGTACATCATCTTGAAACATCCACTAAGAAAATAGTAAATTGAACATGGCATGATGAAAGAGATAAGAAAGAACAGAAACAGGCATTATGCTTGATGGTCAAATACATTGATGCCATTCATAATCTAGGTGCTTAGTCCATTTCTTAGTTTCCCCTATCTTTTGATCCAAAAAATACTTGATCAAATACATAAAAGCAAGATAGTAACAAAAGTATTTGATGATTGGTTAGATGGGATAATCCAAGAAGGCACCAAATATATTAATGGTTTGAAGAATATATATGATGAAACTTTGATTACCATTGAAGATTAGAAGATACAAAACATCTTATAGGAGAAAGATGAAACAAAATGGACAGATGCAATTAACCAAATGATTGAAATCCAAAAGTATAATGTGATAAAATTCTTATCAGAGAATAATGTGGTAAATTTGAATGACAAGACATTATATGTATGCAGAAAGAATCTTGAATGGAGAAACGTAGTGTCAAAATAGGGGTGGATAGAACTTATAAAGCTGATTAAAGAGATAAATGAATTTACTTAGTCTCTACATCATGATTTAGAATATATTAATGTAAAGTATTTGAAAGATGATGGCAAACCTAAGGAAGATATCAATACTATGATATAATTATTTAAAGAAAAGATCAATTTTGTTAAAAAAAATGAAAATTTTGTAATAGATGATTTTTATAGGGTGTCAAAAGTGGAATCATTACTTCATATTTGTGTCAAAGCACTTCTAGAGGATGTGGAAAAAGTGGCTGATATTTAGAATATTAAGGAGGTCTAGAAATAATTAATTAAACATATTGGAATTCATAATTCTTTGGTAATATAAGAATTCATTGCTACATTTAAGGAATGGAAAATGTATTGTGTCTCTTCTACGGAGAAAAGCAAATCATAAGATTTCAATGCACCTCCTCAGTATTGATCGTGCCATTTTCAATCTTTCTATTTTTAAGTTAGATACTTTACCTAAAGGTTCTATATTTTAAATTAGTTTTTGAAAATAAATCCTACTCAGGGTTAGAGTTTGTTTAACTCTGAGTTTAAAGAACAATTACAAGTGAAAAACTATATATATGTTTTAAATGGGAATGTAAAATGTCTAGAAAGTTGGAATTTAGATGAACTTTGCTTTTATAATGTGATGTTTCCCTCTTTATTTCATCTATGAATGAAAGAAACAAATAGTTACTATAGACTTAAATCTATGCGTTTAAGTGAATGAAGACAAGTTTCTGTGTGAATTCATGCTTTAAATGTGGTAATTGTTTTTCTGCTAAGAGTCTTATCATACACATTTTATCAATTATTATTGGTTCACAAAATCCAATGGTATATATATATATATATATATACATATACATGATCATTGTTATATATGGAATCTGTGTGTTCTGTCATTAAATAGTTTCATAGAAAAAAATATTACATTCATAGCATAATGATGTATGGATGTTAGTCTATCTTAAATTCTTTCTAGTTAAAAGTATATTCAAATGTTAGTGTAGTTTTTATTCATTAAAGATATTTAAAAATGGAGCTGTACCTTAATTCACAGGGAAATTATTTATGATAATTTACCCAACTTTGTTTACTTATTTGTTCTAAAAATAATGGGTTAAAGGGTCAAAATAAATATTATCAAAACAAGACAAATCTATCAACTAAAAAACATAAAAAGCCACAACTTTATCCTCAAACCTCTTTAAGGTTATTTTTGACTCCAAGTAGCTCATCCATATGTACTTCACTTGTATAGACTACTGTATATACTACCTAGAGTACCCTACTTTTGCATGTTATTTGTGTTTTATAGGTGTTATAAGAAGGTGAGATATTTTTAATATTTGGATGAGGTTATTTGGGACTTTTCATAACTTTTAAAATCAATAAATTTGAATATGAACCTATTGAAGTGACCAAATTGACTCCATTTTACAAGGTAGTCCAAACAGGCTTGTGAAGGGCTTGTGTTTGGGCCATTTCATGGTTTGGATATAAGCACATTGTTATAGGAGATCAAACTTGAAATGGAGGTTGGTATGGGTATGGGTGAAGTGAATCACACACTTCCTATAGGTTTCATAAAGGTAGGAGGAGTATAGAGCCATAATTCACTTTCAAGGGCTAGAGGTCTAATTAGACCTAATTGGTAAAAGAGATAGGCATACAAAGTAGACTTATAATTAGAATTATATCATGAAATTTGACATGATATTGAAAGAGTATATATGGTCCTATAATATTCCTTTGGTTTGTTAATATAATTTGTATAATTTACACACAAGGAGAAAAATAGGAAAAAAGACTATAAAAATGAGGCATATTTGAGGCTTTTGGTAAAAAGTGACCTATTTGGGCTAGTTTAAGGACTAAAAATATATTTATTTAGGTCCAATATCATGTCAATATGATACCCATGAAGTTTTTATGATCTATTTTAACTGAAACTAAGTTTTGACACTTGTGTGCAAAATAGGCCTAAGGAGATGAAGAGCCCTCTAGACACCTTGCAAGAGAATGGGGTGATGTGTCAAATAGAATATTTTGGGGTCAGATAAGATATGTCAAGATTATATAAAAAATTTAGGATAAACTGATCTAATCACCAAGAATAACATTTATCCTTCAACATGTCAAGAAGAAGGAGAGTTTTAAGAAGCTAGTCAAGGTGTCAAGCATGCATTTCAACCTCCCATGCCACTTAGAAAGCTGAAAAATATGAAGAAAAGATACACATGGATTTGTAAATATTTTATGATAGTTACATAACTCCTTTTCTTTTTTAACTTTCATGAAACTTGTCTATCTTCTCTCTCTTACACAGTTCTCTTCTCTCACATAGGTGTTATATATTGAGTCACTTTGACTTAGAAATGCATCCTCCCCCTGATTATGGTGAATCCATGATTATTTTCAGACTTGAAGTAATAAATAATGATATGGTTTACCTTCTCCATGATTTTTTTTTGTTTATGTTTAATTTAGTTGATCTTGCCAAGTGATAGCTTCTCTTTCTTAGCATGTTGTCTTTAATTACATTTATATTCAACTTTAAAAGTATGTTTTAGGTATTTTGAAGTATTATAATGTAGTTTTCATATGTTTAGTGAGTTTTATCTACACTAGTGTTATGATATGACCTTTTTTTAGTCCTCTTAACTTAGTTTATCTTCACAAACCTCCATGAAAAATACTAATGCAAGGGCAGTTTTGGACTAGTGTCATATGCAGATTAGACTTGTGTTTGAAGTGTACTTTCAGTTGGTTGGATGTAGTTAGATTAAAATTTGTGCATCACATTATTAATATAAATTTATTTCATTTTCTCTGTATTTATTTTCATGCAAAAAATCAAGTAGTATAGGTGATAAGCTATCAAAGATAAATTTAGGGAGCTAGCCCTTTAATGTAAAGGTTTACCTCTGCTATAGGCAACCCACAAGCATAGAGGTAATCCAATATTTCACTAAATTTAGAGGAGAATTGAACAACCTTTCCAAAGGTATAAAATTTAGTGACAATAAGTTTATTTAGATGTCTTATCTACAGACACTCACCTAGTTAAAGTTTATCCCCTTGATGTATAAACTATTTATTTTGATCTTTAAAATTATTTTTAAAATAAAGTGTTACATCAAGTTAAGTCATAAATAAAATTTAATTGGATTTTTTAAAGTCAATTAAGACTTAAATAATAACTAAGGTTAGTTATAACTTACTCCTCAACTATCTCTTGAGAGGATAATTATATAAGAAGATCAAAGTGACATTTGAAAGGGAGGAACATTTCAAAGATATTTTTGAAGACTCTAATTTACTTCAAAATTCATCATAATACTTCTTTATGTGAAACATCTTTGAGATAAAATAAATTTTGTAGATAGATCAAGGACACATTCTTTGATGATTAAGTATGATGATTAATTAACACAAGTATATCCAAGTTTTATTATTTATTTTATAAATCAATTATCTGAAAGCTGTTAGGTTTAACATCTTATGATGATTGTATAATTGTAGTCATATGACCAAAATCTGAAATACTTGACCCAAATATTGATGAATACTTTATTTGATGTGACATGTTGATTCATTCAGATTATTTAATTGTTATATCAAAGATTTTTGTACTAAATATTCTATTTCTCAATAAAAGTTTATTTCATATTTATTAAGACGACTCTCTTGTAAACTCACAATATTTTATTTTATTTTTATTTTACTTGTTAATTTAGTAATTATTTTAGATTAGATTAATTAATTTTTCTTTTAATTTTAGTTTTTGTTTAATCTAAATTTTTGTGTTTCTTAGATTTCTTAAATAGTTAATTTATCTGATAAGTTTTATTTGTTTTAGTTTAGATCTTAGTTCTATTTTCTAAGTTATTCATTTATTATTATTATTTTTTTAAATTTAGATTATTTGTTAAGATAGAATTAGCTGTTATTCAATTTTCCTTCATGATTAAGTATTAAATTGTAAAGTTGTTTAGTTTAAGTTTATTCCTAAGTTTGTTTAGTTTAATTTTAGACTTTGGTTTGTTTAGTTTTTAACTTAGTTGTTTATTATTGTTCAATTTTATTTCTTTGTGATTATGTTAGTTGTTATATCAATTTCTTTATTTGGGATTCTTTGTAACATTTTATTTGTATCTTTCATGTCTTTGTTTTTTTTTAATCTTTTTTGAAGTATTTCATGAAGTTTTAAGGTATTTGAGTGAAGTAGGAATATTTATAAGGAATGTGAATCTTTCCTTCAAGAAATAATCATAGATCTTCTCTATTAGATAGGATTAATTATATATTCATAGCTATTTCTTTCAAATTTAAAGAGAATATTGATTTTTAAAATATAACGAAGTATGGTTCAGTATTTGGCATACTTATTATTTCTGAGAATATGTAAAATCCTTTGTGCATCTTTTAGATTATTTTATGACCTATTAGATATTTACTATTAGAATGATACGATTCCATTTTAACCTTTATGATAGGTGAAGGGGATGATTCATTAACTTAACAATTTCAAATATCAACAAATTTGGTGACTCCATTGGGGAACCTTTAGAAATCTTATTTTCTATGTCTCTTTTATTTTATGTTGCTTATGACCATTGGAGGTCCACACCTTATTATTTAACCTTTAGTTGACATTGCTGAAGATCAGGTTAACATTTATTCTAGTTTGACTCATTTTTCTTAGTATAATAAACCTCAAGATTTATTCCATATTATCAAAGTACTTAATGAATAATTAGAAGAAGTAAAAATTTGTGACATTCATGCAAGTCTTACACGTGAAACTCAAATTGATATTCAAGAATATAATTATAGAATTAGACTCGAGACTAGATAAATTTTTCATGCTAATCCTCTACTTAGAATTTGTTTTCTTTCAGATTCCTTTCATCTTAAAGATTTTATTGCTCCTGCTGATCAATCTAATCAAGTAATTAAAATAGTTAAAAATTCAAATGGAAGATGAATAAGTACAACAATAGAGGGTTAAAGATTTGATTCCAAGCCTTCAAAATAATAGAGATCAAACTAAAATAATTGATGAAGAGAATGATTCAAATGAAGATATTACACAACCTTTAGTCAATCCTTGGATTCATAAAAATCTATTCAATATTGGTGCTCATCCAATTAAGTTACCTTCATTAAAGAGAATCAACATTCCTAAGTTTTTAGGAAGTCCTGATAAATCATGAGAAGATCATTTAGATGGTTTCAAATTAGTTTGTGCTACCCTTATTATTGTTAACTAAATTTTTTATTTTAGATTTTTCTCACAGACTTTGGAAGGTAAAGCATACCAAGCATTTATTAGTCTAACAAGTGTTATCAACACTTGGAAAGATATTGAAGATTGGTTAGAGTTGTGTCTTGGTAAAACTAAAAAGGATTTAGATCTAGTGAATTAATTGGGAAATATTTAAATATATCCTGGTGAAACCATTTATGGGTTCATACGTTGATTTACTAGATTGTATCAAAAAATTCCACCTAACGTTAGATCATCTAAAAAGTTATCAAGATTATATTTTTTTAATGATTTACCTTTAAAATACAAAATGGATATAGAGGATAAATATATTATGGATTATAATGAAAGTGTAACTTTATGCATAGATTATGAAAATAAATTAAAATGTGTTGGTTTTAATGATAGAACTGTAACAAGTGTAAATTTAGATAATATAGATTTTTCAAAATTTATTCATAATCTTAGTAACGAGTTGGTCACCTATAAATAACAATTAAATGATAAGTCATTTTCATCAGGTAAGTCATCACTTGATTATAAAAATAGAATTGAATAAAATATTCTTTATTTCAATATTTGTGAACTAGATCATGATCCAAATACTTGCATAGTTATTCAAAAATACAAAAGATATATTCAAGGAAATAAGAATATTTTAATAGATATAGCTAATAATATAAACATGTGTGGGATGGGTGAATATTAGGATGACATCAAAATCAAAAATGCTTATGTTGTTAATACTAGACAAAAAGATTATTCTAATACAACTAAAAATAATCAAAATTCTTCTCAAAATCAAGATAAAAGTAAGAATATATAGAATAATTCACCAGATAATGTTATTAGAATTTCTAAACATAATGATCCTTTATGAACATATTTTAATAAGTCATAATATACTTCATATAATCTTAAAAATTATATGAATATTCATAATTTAGGTCTAGGGGATTATAATATTATTGATAATTTATCTTCCATAAAAGCAAGATTTTCATTGTTACAGGCTGCTAGTTTTCTTAGACATCTTGACAAAATTAATTAAGACATTAAAAATCCAAATGCTAAAGATGTTTTAGGATTTTAGGAGGAAAAAGAAAATAATAAACAAAATCAATCAATAATTTTTTCTCAGATATATGATCCTCCTACAGATTACATACCACCTTTCTATATATCTTACAAAAATTACGATAAAGTCATACACACTTATATTTTAGATATAGGTACATTTAAGAATATTGTCAAAATTTATCATTGATCAATTAGGTATTTATCATGAAGCTGATAATAGAAAACTCATAGGTTTTGATTCACATCAAACAAAAAGTTGTGGTAAATTTAAAAATATTGTGATTAAAATACACAAGATGAAAGAATAAGATGTATGATTAATGTTTAATCTTTAGATATTCTAAGTAATTATGCAATGATTTTGGGTAGAGATTGGTCTAAATTAACTGGAACATTTATTAGAAAAGACACTACTTGGGTTTCAATTAGGAATGGAATTTCTTTTATTTAAAGGAAGAATGGTCTAGTAATCCTATTGATTCTATACCCCCAACAATTGCTTATGTTGAAATTGGAATTCATACATACAAGTTACTAACCCTTAATAAACTTGAAAAATGACATCAAGAAGTCTTTTCAATAATGATTTATGGACTTTATATTTTGATGGTGCTTGTTCACAAGTTGAAATTGGTGCAGGAATTTATCTCATTTATCCTATAGGTAAGATTTTTCATTATTCCTATAAATTTTCTTTTGATACTACAAAAAATATAACAAAATTTGAAGCCTCGTGTCTTTCTTTAAAAATAGCCATAAAATTAAATGTGAAATAATTAGAGTTTTTTTGAGATTCTAAATTGGTTATCAGACAAGTAAGGAAAGGATATAAGACAAACCAAACACGTTTACATTAATATACTCAAAAGGTTTTGTCCTTATTTAAAAGTTTTAAATCTTTTAATATTACCCATATTCTTAGAGAATTTAATATATGAACAGATAAACTTTTTTTTACTTCTAACCGTATCATGAGTGATATAGAACTTGATGTTGATTTTTCATTTCTAGAAAATTTTAAACCTGAAATTCTTGATTTAAATGAAAACTAATCTATTTTTGATTGTGATGAACATATTGATACTTTTTTTAAAGACAACTATTTTGATAGTGATGATTATGTTTTTAATTATGGAGACTATTTACAGTTGAATACTACTAAGTTATCAACTAGTATAGTGAGTTTGGAATCCATGTTTACTCTACAAGATAAAACTAAGATCTCACATAGTGAAGAATCTTCTATGAGAATTATTGGAGAGATTGTCCTAATAAATCTTAGAACTGAAGAAGAATCCAAGTTTGTTTATTTGAGAATATAATGTACTCCTGATGAGAGGGTAAAATTTATTGAACTTTTAAAAGAATTTATTGATATTTTAACCTATCCATAAATATTTAAAAGGATATGATATTAATTGTATAAAACATGATATTCCTATTAAACTTGGTATGAAACTAGTTACATAAAAAATATGAAAGATAAACCCTTTGTTGGAAGACACCATCAACAAAGAACTTCATAAAATGCTTGATGGTGGTGTCATTTTTCTATAGAATATTTTGAATGGATAGCTAATCTAGTACCTGTGCATAAAAACAATGAAGATATTAAACTTTATGTAGACTTAAAAAATCTTAATAAGGCTAAGGCTAGTGTAAAAGATAATTTTCCTCTTTCAAGTATTGATCAAATTCTACAATAAGTTGTAGGATTTGAAATGATGTATTTGATTGATATATTTTATGGTTATAACCAAATATTTATCAATCTAGATGATAGACACTAGACAACCTTCATGACTCAGAGAGGAAATTTCAATTTGAATAGAATGCCTTTGGTCTCATGAACATAGGTGCAACCTTTCAAAGAGCAATACATGTAACATTTGATGATTTAATTAGCATTATCATGCAAGTCTATTTAGATGATATTATAGTTCATTAAAAAAGAAGAAATAAAAATTTAGATTATTTATGTGATGTATTTAAAATATGTAAGAAATATGGTATTTATCTTAATCATTAGAAATCTATTTTTGGTGTTACTGAAGTCAAGTTATTAGGACATATTATCTCTAAAGATGGCATTTCAATTGATCCTGAACATGTTAAAGAGATAAAAGAATTGAAACCACCTAAATATCAATTTGGTCTTAAGTTATTTTTTGGTAAAATTAATTTTGTGCACAATTTATATTAGATTTTGTTGATAAATCATATCCTTTGTAGATTTTGCTCAAGAAAAATCAGTCATATATGTGAGATGCAAAAGTTAATTTTAATTTTAATAATGTGAAAAATGCCATTGCAAATGCACCAATACTTACTAAACTTGATTTGTCAAAGTCTTTTATTTTTTATATTAATGCAGCAGAACAAGCCATAGGCATTGTGATAACACATCAAGGTAAACATAGTGATGAAAAACCCATCAAATATATGAGTCAATTTTGAAAGATATAGAAATTAAATATCATATTATTGAGAAATTTATTTTATCTTTAGTTTCTTTACTAATTAAATTTTTTCATCTCTTGATGGGAAATAAGGTTATCATAAGATCTAATATACCTATTTTATCTTATCTTTTAAAACAACCTACTTTTTCAAGGAAGGTTGACAAAGTGAATTTTAAGAATCTAAGAGTTTGATATTGAATTTAAAATTTCTAAAACAATTAAAGGAAATGAATTAACAAAATATTTGACTGAAAATGTTTCTTTTAATATTAATGTTTGATTTTAATTATTGATGATTCATTGAATGTAAAACCTCTTTTTTAGTCAATAAAGGTTGCTAATTTTTTAAAAACATTCAAGTTCAAGCTTGAAATGAAAGATTGAGACTATTTAATAGCTAAAGATGATTAATACCATGATTTTGCATATTATTTTCAAAATTAGGCTTGTCCTAAAAATTTAGATAAAAGACAAAGAAGATCATTAAGAGTGCAAGATTAAAAATTTTGCTTGCTTGAAAACTTTTTGTTTTATGAAAATCATGATGAAGTTTTATTAAGATGTCTTACTCACGATCAAATTTAGAAGGTATTCAGGGGATGTCATGAAGGTAGTTGTGGTGGTCATTATGGTGCAAAATCTACAACTTATAAAATTTTACATATAGGTTATTATTGGCCCACATTGTTTCAAGATGACTATAAGTTGGTATGTTATTGTATGCCATGTCAGTTATTTGTTGATAGAGACAAATTACCAACAATGCCTTTGAATCTCATAATTTATGAAAAGTGATTCATTAAATAAGGACTTAATTTTATATCAGATGTTCACCACCTTCTTCCACTGACCATATATATATATATATATATATATATATATATATATATATATATATATATATATATATACTTACTACAATTGATTACTTTACAAAATGACCTAAAGAAAAAACATTAAAATTTTTTTTACATAAAAAGTTATTTCATTCCTTAAAAATCAGATTTTTTCTAGATTTGGTGTGCTTTATGAGATTATTTCAGATAATGATCCTCAATTTATTTTGAATGAATATTTAAAATTTATAAAAAAAATATTAAATTATTTTTAATCATTTGTCTAAATATAATCCTCAAAGGAATGGACAAGATGAATCTACAAATAAAAATTTTATTTCTATTATGAAGAAAATAGTTTGTGAAAATAAAATAAATTGACATCTTAAGATTTTTGAGGCATTAAGGGTTGATTGTACAATCATTAAGGCAAATACAAGATATTATCTTTTCATTTTGACTTATTATTTTGAAGCCACTTTACCTATAGATCTAAAAATCTTATCTGCTCATACTACCTTGCAATATTTGTCAGAAGATACAAATTTAATTGAGAAAAGACTTAGTGATTTAATTGCTTTAGATGAAAGTAAGATCACTGCTTTGTAAAAGTTAGAAGAATCTAAAAGGTTTATAACAAAACATTTAAAGTTGGAGATCTTGTACTTTATTAGGATAAAATCCATGAAGATTTAGGTAAGCATCATAAGTTTGAAACACTTTGGTTGGGACCATATAAGATTGTTGTTATAATTAAGAAAAATGATTTCCACTTATAAGATATGGAAATAAATTGGATGCATTATCCATTCAATGGACATCATTTAAAATTATTTCATCAATAATTTTTTCATTTATTTGTTTTATTTTTGTTTGTTTTTTTGTTTTGTATTTGTATTTTTTGTTTGTTATTTTTTTTTATTGGATCAATTCTGGTTATATCAGCAAGATATTAATTAGTATGAAGGAAAAGTACATAGATACTGCTGTATTTTTATAAGTATAGGATTGTGGTAAGATGGTTTACATGACATAGTTTAGATTTTATTTTATAAATGAATTTTAGCTAGTTATTAATGTGCTTAAAGTAGTACTTGTTTTCAGAATTTATGGTTAAGACATTTTGTATTTGATTGTTTATCTAGCCCTAAATTCTCTATATATTCAATTATTTTCTTCATGTTCTGCTAAATGAACACTTCATCCCTTAAAGTATTTTATTAATAAATGGATTCATATTTAGCTACTTGAAAAATGATTTACCCAGATTGCACTCTCAGGTGTTTTATTTTTAATAGAATTTTTTTATTTTTGCTACCTCAATTTATTTTAAAATCAACTAGAAAGGTCACCAGTTGAGCCTATTTTAGACACCTCCTTTTTTCCATTTCTAAAGCCAAGATTTTTGAAATGATTGTTATATTGATGACTTTGTTATAATATTTAAAACTAATTATTAGGGGTCCTAGTTCATTGCAATATTTGAATATGCATTATTATCACAAATTTTTATTATGATCTTTGCATTTAATGAAAGTATTACTCTACTTTTTAAAGTGGTTTCCAAAGAATTTAATTGATTTAATGAAAAAATAAGCATATACAAGAATTTACATGAAAACAGTTCTTGATCATATGAATCATATGAGTATAATGTTATTGATCAAATTTATGATCAAGGTTGTAATCAGTCATGGTTGGATGCATAGATTGATTGATAAATGGTTTTGTTTATTATAAAAATCTATTTCAAATATTGTTAAAGTTTCAATATAACTTAACATTATTTATATTGAATTAAGTTGCAATGTTTATTTATTTATATTAAAACTTAAATGTTTCTAACCTAAGATCTAAGGTTAAGTGTATAAGGACACATGAATGCATTTTAAAATAAATATTACATATTGAGGGTCAAATCTCATTAGACCTAAAGGTGATAATGCTAAGGGTATAAATATTAACTGACTTATGTGAAGTAAATCTAGGGTGGTAGAGTATAACCTAGGTGACTAAGTGTTTAATGTTGACAATGGATTTGAAGAATTAGTTTGAAAAATTTCTAGATGGAAAGTGGTACAAATTTAATGTTCACTAACATGGTGAATATATTGGGATTTGTTTAAAGCTTGTAGAATTTATGGCATTAAAATCTATAAGTACATGCACCATTAAAAGAAATTTAATAGATAGTTAGTAGAGGTTTTGGTTATGATTAAATTTGTCAAAATGTTAAAGGATTAATTTGGTTGGTGGTAAAATACTAACAAAACTTGTTGTTTAATATGATTATGACATGTAGCATAAGGAGTGACTGTAGTTTAAAATAATACAAAAGACTTTTCATTTAGTTGATTGTCATTTTTGACAAACTTAGAGTGGAGCCATAATTTTGGTAGTGGAATTCTTGAACTGATGAGAAATTTTGGTAACTTACAATGATACTTGCATAATCAAGTAAGTTTTTCATTACTTATCCTCTCAAGTATATGTTTTTAATGGTGCAAGTTATTTGATAAATTTTTTGAAGCATTTAGTAGGGAGTTGTACATTTTAAGTTTTGAAAGGAATATAATGTGGTTTTTGATGTTCATATTCAAAAAATATATTTTGATTTAGGTTTTAATTTGAAAGGCATGTAATTTTATTTTTGGTGGCAAATATGAGATAAATATTTTAAAAGCTTGCATGCCAAACAGTTTGTTTTATTAATATTAGGGTTTTCAACAGGTTATTTGATAGTGGTGGATAATTGATAATTTGAATGGTGCACAAATAATACATTTCTAAATCATTTTATAGAGTTTTGTTTATTTTAATAAGGTGTTTTTTATCTGTTGCAAATATAAAAGAGTATAACTTTGGTAGTGTACTATTTATTTATTTGTTTGAAGATGATATATATATATATATATATGCAAAGGATTATTGGGTTTTATGTTTATAGAGATTTAATGATTTTCAATTACAGTCATCTGTGCTTATCATATTTGTTGGTTTTAGTTGATTGACAGTGAATATGAGATAATATTTTAGAAGTGCAAGGTAGTTCTTGTTGATATTGGGTTGTGGGCAAAGTTAATATAAAAATTATGATGGGTTTTCGATATCATTTTTTTATTTCTATGTATTGAATTTAAATGATGATAGTCATTCAAATCAAAAGTCATTTGTTGTTCTAGTTTAGTCAGGGTTGAGATTTGGTGTCTGATTGGTTATTTTTGATAAAATATGTGTCATATGTTTGTTTGCTTCTCATATTTTATATTTTATTTGGTTTTGAATTGAAATATTTATGGTAATTTGATACAAAAATATTTATCAACCTATTTTGATCACTATTGGGGTATTTTTGTCAATTCTACACGCGTAGATGCCTCAAATATTAACTAAATTCATGATGTTTACTATTTTCTATTTCATAGACATGGAAAATTTATTTGGCTTAGGTTGGATAAAATAGAGTTTTGTGGGTTAGTCAAGTTTTCAAAGATATACATTATTTTATTTTGATAAGTTTAAATTAGTGGTGATGTCATGGCGGTTATGTTATCAAATTGGAAAGTCTTATGATAGATGAATATGATCTTTTTGGGTTTTATGTGTTGGATGGTGTTGAAGAGATATTTAGATATTCAATTTTGATATATTTATTCTATTATTTATTTGGAGATATATATGGTAGATGAATTTGATACTTTGAAGATTTCATGTTAATATTGGGTTTTTCAGTTTTAAATCTATGGTATTTTTTGTTTGGTATGGTTGGATATTTTTAATGGCAAAATCAATATGATAAGGCTTGTGAATAAGTTGGTCTTATTTTGAGATCACTCTTGATATCGTACAAGGTTTACATTTATGGTTGAAATAATTGATGATTCAGTTTGGTTATCAAATTGAAGAGGAATTTTTTTCTTCAATTAGTAATGTCAAGATTTGGTCAATTTGTTATTCACAGTCATTTACAAAGTGAGATTTATATTTTTGCATTTAAGTAGTTGAAAAAATTGTTTGATATCGATTTCAAAAGGAAGATTAGTAGTTTAAATAGATTTGTATATCAATTGGCTTTTGAGCATTGTTAAATTATTTTGAATGAATAATTGGTCACTTATAAAGATAATGTTATTTATTCAGAAGGGTTTCAAAGAGATTTTGTTTATTTTGATTTGATAAAGGAATTACTGAATATATTTTTTAGATTATATTGATGAAATAGTGTTTCAAATTTCAATCTATTTATATGTTGAGAATAGTTTTGCAAGAAAGAAATCAAGGTTTGGTTTGTTTCATTTTTTTTCAAAACTGTCAGGGTGGACACCTTGTAACTCAAATAATACTTGTGGTATTGTGTGGATAATTGACCAAACTTGGAATAGAGAAGATTCATATTGTCATAGTTTTGCTCCTAAAGGCCAATTTTTGGTGGTAGAAGGCTTGGTAGAAATTTTCCTAGACCCTTTAATAGAGGAACTAGAATATCTATTCACTTTGATGCTTTAGATCTTGCTTTTTGGGATGTATTAAATGCCTTGCCATTTAACCCTATAAATAAAGGAAACTAAGGTCTGAGAAGATCATATTGGATAACACATCCCCATGGATGCGAGAATCCAAGTGTCTCAACACATCAAATATAGATAGCCCTACAATTAGAGCATAACTTAGTTTCTTATCATTCACATCAACGTAATAACTAACTACCTAAAAATAACCTGCAACAAGTTGTTAAGTTGTATTCTCATGCCCTAGTGCCTTTACATCATAAAATCCCATCACCTAAACCTATGAACCCTATGGAAACTTATTCAACATTGAACCCTATGGATTTTCCTTATCACCTACTCAAAGAAGAAAGAACAATGTCACTTAATCATAAAAGTCAAAAATTTAGTCCTTGAACATCACCAAACATCACCAAGATGGTAAATAAGGTTTGCCTAAAAGTAGATGATGAAGACAATGATGATGTTGTTAATCTAATTAAGTTTTCATCTACCAACATGAGCTATATAGAATATTTGATAGATAAGGGTTATCCATTGATAGAAATGCTTTCAGATTTAGATGAGGAATTAGATGTTCAGAGATGTTTAATTCTACTATTTTGATATGCTTTTAGATACTTTATAATGTTTTAATATTATTTAAACTTTATTTGACAGTGGTTCTATAATGTTTTGATGGTATTTGAAAATATTTTAGATAGTTTTTATGTGGAATGTATATGAATTTATATATAATGCATATGGATAATGTTAGATATAGTATTTTTTATTTAAATGACCTAGTTTATTTTTAAATAATTTTACATAATAGGTTTATTTATATGTTGTCTTATTTATGGGCCCTCATCCAATTAGATTCTATTCCCTTGATGTATAAAATATTTATTTTGATCTTTACAATTAAAAATAAAATAGACTTCCATCAAATTAAGTCATAACTAAAATTTAATTAACTTAATTAATGTCAATTAAGACTTAAATAATAACTAAGGTTAGTTATAACTTACTCCTCAAAATTGTTTCTTGAGAGGAGTATTATATAAGAAGATCGAAGTGATATTTGAAAGAGAGGAACATTACACAAGTATTTTTGAAGACTCTAATTTGATTCAAAGTTCATCATAATATTTTTTTCTATGCAACATCTTTGAGGTAAAGCAATTTTTATAGATAGATCAAGGACATATTCTCTGATGGTTAAGTATGATGCTTAATTAACATAGGTATATCCAGGTTTCATTATTTAGTTTATAAATTGATTATCTAAAAGTTATTAGGTTTAACATCTTATGATGATTTCAAAATTGCAGTTATATGAGCAAAATCTAAACTACTTGGCTTGAATACCGATGAATACTTCACTTGATGTGATATGTTAATTCATTTGGATTGTTTGGTTGTTATATCGAAGATTTTTATACTAAATATTTTGTTTCTCAATAAGTTTTCATTTCATCTTTTCTAAGATGACTCTCTTGTAGACTCATAATCTTTTATTTCATTTTTATTTTACTTATTTATTTTACTTATTTATTTTATTTATTAATTTAGTAATTATTTTAGATTAGATTAATTAGTTTCTCTTTTAACTTTAGTCTTTGTTTAATCTAAATTTCTCTATTTCTTAGATTTATTAAATCTTTCTCAAATAGTTAATTTATCTGATAAGTTTTATTTATTTTAGTATGGATCTTGGTTTTATTTTCTAAGTTATTCATTCATTCATTTCTTATTTTTGTTTAAACTCAGATTATTTGTTAACATATAAGTAGTTGCTATTATAGTTTTCCTTTATGATTAAGTATTAGATTGTAAATTTTTTTAGTTTAAATTTATTCCTAAGTTTTTTTAGTTTAAGTTTAGACTTTGGTTTATTTAGTTTCTAACTTAGTTGTTTATTATTGTTTAGTTTTATTTCTTTGTGTGATTGTGTTAGTTATTATTTCAATTTCTTTCTTTGGCATTCATTGTAATATTTTGTTTGTATCTTTTAGGTCTTTGTGTTTCTTTTCTTTTGATTTTTTTTGAAGTATTTCATGAATTTTTAAGGGATTTATGCAAAGTAGGAATATTTATAAAGAATAAAAATATTTCTTTCAAGAGATTATTTTAATCATAGATCTTATCTTTCAAATAGGTTTAATTATATATTCATATTTATTTCCTTTAAATTTTAAGAGAAGATTGATTTCTAAAATATAATGAAGTATGGTTAAGTATTTGGCATACTCATTATTTCTCAGAACATTTAAAACCCCTTACACATCTTTTAGATCATTTTGTGACCTATTAAACCCTTATTATTAGACTGATATGATTCTATTTTATCCTTTATGATAGGAAAAAAGGATGATTCATTAATGTAACAATTTCAAACATCAACACACCCCTTGTGAACATTATTAATCTTATCTACAACCCCTTGATGTGAGCATAGGGAGAATATACATCTTCAAGAATTGACAATAATAGAATCATATGCCAATGCATACTACTATCAAAATCTTGTTGTCTAGATATTACTATGCATAACCACTATTATGTGAAGGAATACATCTTGAATTTACTCCATGTGACCATAATGGACGTGTCATTGGATGATCATCTCTATAAAGAAGTAAGGTAGTCAAAATATCTCTACAGTTAAAGAATTTTTATAGTTAGCTATCCTCCTATATAGATGTTTTCCACATTTTATTATATCCACACTCTCCCTTGTCTTCAAATAGTAGAGGTGTTTCAAATAAGTAGGGACATGAAAATGCGCACAACTCAAAAAATAAAAATATCATGAGTAACCAATCATCATTGTAATTTGAGTTAGCCTCTATTACTATTTGTTACCACCCAAACAAAAACATCATAGATGGTTTTCACTTCCACTGAAGAATCATCCTTGGCATTAGTTGGTTTGGTGCAGAGCACACCACATTGAATAAATCAAAAAACACACCACACATATGAATAGGTATGTCCTTATGTTCTTTATTTAGACACATACACACACACAAATCACCAAATCATTTTGGACCCCATCGTTGGTGACTAAAAAGAGGCATATTAAGCCTCCATCCTCTTTTACCTTCATCCTTGAATGGGTATCTGCTCACTCAACACATGTATCGAAGAAGCCTAGATTAATTTTTTTGAGGGAAATCCCTCCATAATGTAGACGTGCTCATCAAATGTTTGGTACACCCAAAAATGCATTCATGTACAATTTTAACTTTTGATATTTTTGAAAATGACTTAATTATAAAATATGACTCTATTATCAACATGACAACTTTGAACTTACAACTCATTACATAATTTATAAAGACTTTTAACATTTTTAAATTTGTGACTACATAAACTAATTTAATAATTATGACTAAATTTATGATAAAATGATAATTAAATCCTAACAAGACTTAATTTATAAAATCAAACCCTTTTTTATTTTGATTATTGACTATTAAAACTATGACACACCAAAAATTTAAGTTATTCAATCCTTTGAATTTCATATAAAACCAAATGACAAGCCACTAAAGATGGACAGTGTTATAGTTATTTATTTTTGTTTGACATGACTGAACTATATAATAAACACTAGCTAAGATTGCCATGACTTAACTTTATGACTATATGTTAACAAATAAAAACATATACTTAAATTCTAGTTAAACCTAAAAACATTAAAAGAATTTTAAAACTAAATACCATTTTTTTGATAAAATCCATGGAGCATGTGTTGCATATGTTGAAAAATTAGATATGAAAAAACTATTTGAATATGGAGGAACATCGTATGGCTAGAGCCAAAAATGGGCATAAAATGCAATTTGAGATGAAAAAATAGATGATCCCCTTCTGAAAGCTTAGGATTTCCTAGGTTTCAACCGATTAGATTTGCATAGAATAGACATACAAATGAAGTTGATGAATAAAAACACCTTGGATAGAAGGTGTTTAAGTTGAACTGAATGAGTTAGTAACTAACTCAACCTTCAATGTAGACATAAGATTGTTGAGTAATTGATTTCAATGAGATCTAGATAATAATGACTTCAAAACACATGCAAATAGATCTTTGTTCATGAAAAGAATATGTAGAGATCATAAAAATGAATAATATATACACAAATGTTATGGATTTGAATGAACAATCCAAGGGGAAGTTAAAAATGACATTGAAAGGCTATAAACTATTCTATAAACATTTATATCTAATCATGAGGCTCATAAAATGGGGAAATAATGTAGGACATGGTATGCCCCTAATCTTTCTATTCTTCCATTTTAGGTATAGGTAATGGCATGGATCTAATACCAAATACAAATTTTGGTTCAGGTCTACATAAGAGCCAAATCAAAGATTACACACAAAATAATATAATTGATATATTATATTGCACACTCTATATTTTTTTATTGCTTTTTTTCATAGATGAACCCAAATAAATAGGCAAGGAATAGCCTATAAATAGGGATACTATAGTACCTCTAATATCTCAACTAATAACCTCTAATATCTTACCATATTATCCATACAGTTACACATAAACCTATATAAAACTATTACAAATGTATTAATATTATATTGTAACTAACAATAATAACATTAAATTAATAATGTGAACACACTATACCTTAATATATATATATATATATATATATATATATATATATATATATATATATATATATTGGATTTATATAGATATGGGATCCATAGTTATGTATAGGGGATATCTAAACTTAACTCTAGACTGTGGATAGATATATAATTACCATACTTTGGAAGCCTAAAAAATAGATCTAGCAACTAGAATCTAATGACTAGACATAAATACGACTAGATACTAGAGACCATACCTCAGACTAGATAAATGTATAGGTGTTAGGTGACTATATTCCCCATATATCGCTTATATAAGAGTGAGAAATAGCTATATTAAATAATGAGAAAGAGCTAGACTAGATTAGTCGAGTGCTATCCCATATATATAAGATGTCGAGTGCCATATCTTGAATGATCGGTCGAGTGCCCTAGATGGATATATAGGGCATATCTTCTTCATCTCCTCAAGATATCTATAGATAAATATATAGGTTCCTCATAATCTCCTCCCATGTATATAGATCCATGGTCTAGACTTGACCCTCTCTATATATATGGGACCCTATATATAAATATATGGGATTTTAGAATTAGTTATAATTATAGTTCATATAGAGGGCCAAAAGTATATCTCTATATGAGACCATATATATAGAGAGGGGGGATGGCCCGTTTATATTTCAACTCTATCTCCCTATATAATATGGGACCCTTTATAGAGATAAAAAAAGAGATAGAGATAGAGTGGGGGGCTAAAAAAACTAGATATTTGGGGGGAAGGCCACCCCCAACCATACCATATAAATTTGAATTGATTTGAGTTTTAAGTTTAGAGTTTAGTTATAAAGGGGAGGGGTGGGGCTTGATATATATTAACTATATCTATAGTGGAATGATATATGTTATATATGAATATGGGGACCCCATATATAAATGTAAATGAGAGAGGGGAGGGGCATAATATATATTCACTATGTATATGGAGACCCTATATAGATTGATTTATATTCTTCCCTATATATAGATATGGATCTAAGATATACATACATATACATACATACATACATACATACACACACACACACACACACACACACACACACACACACACACACACACACACACACACACACACACACACATATATATATAGGGCCCTTAAAATCTTGAGTGATCAGTTGATATCACGTATAGAATACTCCCAATACACACACACACACACATGTAGGCATCTTTGACCAATGACTATACCTTGATATTATGTATATAATAATAATACTCCTAGGATAGACATATAGGCATCCCTAACTAGAATTCTAACTATACTAACTAGACATATATAGTTTCTTTGGCTCCCCCACCCCTAACCCCACCCCATATATAGTTATAGATAGGGGGACTGATGAATCTATTTCATGATTGGATTCAAAGTTAGGTTCATACCTATATATCTATTTATCAATCCCATATAACTCATATATCTATCTAGGGGCCAATGAAACTATATATTATGGGTATTGGATCTATCTATAGGGATTAAAGAGTGGGTTGGGGTTACTGGCCATAGATAGTGAGAGAGGGGCTAGGGTTTAGGCACTAGAGGGTGAGAATGTGACTAGGGTTCCTAGACTAGCCCTATACATATATGGTATGGGGCCCTATCTAACTATATGGGAGAGGGTTGGGGCCCTATATATCTATATGGGCATGGGGGCTAGGTTTCATGACCATTAGTCAAGCACCAATTAAATATATAGGGCATTAGTTGAGTATTATCTATCAAGTGATTTGATATCACATATCCCTATATAGATTTGATGGTAGTTAAGTGCTGACCTATCTATCTATCTATTACTATCTCTTAAGTGCCAACCCCAGATAGATAAGGGGTCCCTTTAGATATATATGTCCAACCCCATATATCTATATAATGAGTGTCAAGTAACAACCTATCTTTCTCTCTTGAGTACAAACCCCTATATAGTTAGATGGGAAGAGTGCCAACCTAGTGAGTATATAGTGAGTGCCAACTCCATAGATAGATAGGTAATTGGTTGCCATATTGGGTTTTGAGCCCTTATTTATATATCTATTCATCACTACTCAGTTCATGGTTTATCTAACATTAACCTATATATCTATCTAGGTAGGGATGGGGAGAATAAAGATATATTATAGATATTTTCATTCTCTATATAAGCAATCAAGTGCCAAGAGTGGAGATAATTACCCTCCATAGAACTATCCTAGATTCCTTCATGCGTCTGAACCTCTAGGGTGATCTATTTTACCATAATGAAGGATCATCTAATTTTCCCATATATCTAATCTATCCATCTATCTATATGGGTGATTGACCTATAACATATTATATTAATGGGGAACATAGATTGACCTAATCCTTTTAAACATATTGAATCACTGAAATGTGTTGTATAACTTATTTAATTCCTATGTATAACTATGGTCCATCGATAGAGGAGCCAACTATCTAGAGAGACCCCTCACCCTATCTTTCTATATATATATATATATATACATACATACATACATACATGCACACACACACACACATCTATTTAGGCCCCTCAACCCCTCTATATATATATATATATATATATAGGGATTTTCCTAATCAATTTATCTATATGGGGTTAGGGGGTCAGTGCCAACTAAACTTTAAAGAGTCTCCCTTAACATATATAGGCCAACAAACCCTTATATAGATAAAGGCCCCCCTTTCACTCTATGGTGAGGATTCAATTATCTACACAGGGGGCCAAACCCTTATCTATATATGGTAACCATATCTATATCCAGGCTCATAGCCCCCCCACCTATACCTCTCTATTTGGAGGTATACCCCCTAAATAGAGAGGGGATTCTCCATATAAGGCTCCTCCCCTATTTTTTTCTATTATACCTATATATCTATCTAGGGTCATCAGGCCCCTATCTAATTTATTTATGGGGATCCCTATATATATGTGAAGTGGATGGAATTTCCATAGATATATAGGGCTCCTTAGATTATATTAGTTTATAACTCTCTCCTATTCCATATAGAAATAGAAGGGGCTATATGGCCTGGGCATCTTCTAGTTTCTGCTATTGGGCCTCTATCTCCCCTATCTCCCATCCCATATATATAGAGAGGGATAGGGAGAGGGGGCATGGGGTGGGTAGAAATAGATAGAGTCTCCATAGATGTATAGGTATCTTTATATTTTTACTATATAGAGAAAGGAACCCTCTATTTATATATAGAGAGGGTCATATAGATAAATAGGGGGCACCTATCTATCCATATGGAGATAAGGATAGGCCTGGAATATAGAGTTAGAGTAAGTCAAGGCCCCTATTTATATATGGATTGATGGCCTAATAAGATAAATCTTGATATCCCCATATACATATAGATAGGATGAGATGTCTCTCTGAATGGTTTAGACAATTATCTTTAGGTGTTTGATCTCCCTTACTATATATATATATGTATGTATGTATATTTGGTTAATGGTGGTAGATATTTATATAGGGTTCCCCAACTTGAGGACCAAGCAAGTGATATAAGATATATCTATAAGGTGAAAGGAATAAGATATAAGTGGGGAGGGAGTTGGATATCTATATATAAGGGTCAATTGGTAAGATGCTGATTATATATAGATCTAGTCGGTAAGTACCCTATATAGATAGATAGATGATAATTATAAATAGGTAGGACCTCACCCAATCCCCTATTATAGTCATATAGGGTTAGGGATTACAAATAACTAGATGCATCTACCCCTACATTCCCTCTATATAGGCTAGATTAGATGTATTCTACCCTCTAATATCCTATATACATGATATAATTATATGAGATAAAATAATAGTTTGTAACCAATCATCAGAGCCCACAATATATATTTTAATTGGCACAATATAGATTAGATATAGAGGAGAAGGGATCAGTTTATATTCACTATGGATTTATATTAGGAATACATAGATAGATATATAGAGAGATATATTATATATTCTATATGGGGGATTGGATTAGATTGGATTGGCATTGGGAGTTTAGAGTTTAGATATAAAGGGGTATTTTCTATGCTCAACCCACAATATAGAGTTTCATTGTATATATTTTCTTAGCATGGTATACATTTTCTTGGCACCCCCACCCCATATATAGATTTAGATTTATATTTAACCCTATATATAGATATGGGCCATATCTATCTACAAGGATTGACATATGGTCATGTATGGATGGATGATGGCTGATGTGTAGCTTGAATAGACTCTATCTAGTTTTTTTGGCAACCCCATCTATATAGAGTTAGATATAGATTGCCCTCCATATATAGAGATAAAATTAGATCAGATCTAGGAAAGCACTTATCTATCTATATAATATTTTTCCCTCCCATATATACATTTATATATAAGGGGCATATAGTGGATAGATAGGTTTTACTCTATCTAAGGGAGGAGGTGCCTGATAGCTAGACTAGATGGGTATTGTTAATATGGGGGGATCCTCTATTTATAGGTACCTCCTCTAATAATATTTTGGGTTGGGTTCCTCTTGTCCCATCGGTATGTATCTATGAGAGGAGGCATTACCTTTCACTAGAGGAGGGTGTTTCTCCCTCTCATCAGAGGGGGGTGTTTGGGGAGAAGAAAATATGGGGTATGGGATAAACTTGATTGGTATAGTAGGATTGGATAGATTTTCCCATATCTATATAAGCGGGAGGGTAGCTAGTTAGTGGGGTTGCTGAGGATTGAGGGTGAAATGCCACTATATAGGGGGAGTGTCCATAGTATTTTTAATATAGTAGTCCATAGTCATTTAGACTCTAACTAGAACCTAGTCATAGCCACCACCCCCTATGGAATGGTTGGACAAGCTAAGTTGAGTTAAGTTATTATAATCTAATTAAGTTGATAGAGGCCCCTATAATTGTATTCTATGGCATGGCCTAATAGCCTCCACTATAGAACTAGGGCTAAGGGGGTTAAGTTCCCCCTATCTCTATAGATAGAGATAGAGATAGATCCTAATCAACCATATAAAACTACATACCACTTCCATTATATACATAATACTTATGTAGATGATAAGTGTTGTGTATATAGATGAAGATGAGCCAACCTCAACCCTACAAGTATGGGTCTATGACCAGATAGGGATAGGTTCCCTCCCTATATGTCTATATCTTTGTATCTCTATATCTACATATCTATATAGAGGGGAGGGGAGGGGTCCCAAACCTATATTTAGATTAGGATCAAAATTAGACTTGAGACCCCCATATATAGATTAGATCCATTGGGAAACTATTATATGCTATGGTTTGATGAGTCAAGACCCTAACTAGAAGATTGAGGGGTAGGAGCAGTGAATCGAGCCCTCTATGTATATGGATATGGAAATATCAATTGAAAGATTTGATCAAGCCCTCCATATCCATATATATGATAGTAATAGCCTAAATAATCTCTTGCCTCTACCTATCCTATCCATATATGGTGACTTACACCCCTATCTTGGTAGTAGAGTGAGAATATATACCAACTCCTAATTTAGACTACACAAAAGGCCCTTATGGGTGAAATGTGACTTCAGGTCAGGTCTCTATTCTCCCTTATTATCCCACATAACATTTCATGAATGAGAAAATTAAATTAATCCTTAAAAAATAATCAATAAAGAGAGGAATCTTTAGCTCATTAACCCATATATCTATATATGGGATACAGACCGGATGGATGGGTAAAATCCTTGACTTGATATTATATAATCCCTATCTATCTATCTATCTATGATTTAGAGTTGAGTTTAGATATTAAATATAACTAACTCTAAACTCTAAACTCCCAATCCATTTCAACAAACTCTATCTCTATCTCTATCTCTAGACTTTGGGGGATGGATAGATTTTATTTTAGATAAATTTTGCTTATGTTATCTAGAAGGAGAAAATAAACTTGAGAAGGGTATGGCAGGAAAAACTAATATGTTGTACACACATTGATCGAGATGGTTGTAGATAATCTTATTTGGCTTGGGAGGAATGACCTATAGATAAGAAAGCCCTTAAAGAAATGGTTTGATTAATTAGATAGTAGGGTGGATTGCCTAGCAAGCTAGATCTAAGAAGCACAAACTTCTTTGGAGGTTGTCAATCCACAAATTTAACAATCAAGTTCTAAAAGATAAAATACTTGCATATATCACAAAAGATATTGATATGAAATATAATAAGTGCTTGATAAATGAATAGGTGAATTTGACTAATTATAGCAATAAATAGATTAATATTAATTTTAAATGATCAGGGATGGCTTAGAAAATAGGGTAGGATTATATGATTAGGTAGAAGATCTAAAATTTGGATTTGTTTGAGGTTTGGTGGGAAAAATAGCTTGTAATTTATTTATTTGATAGTGACCATCAGTGGTTCGATGTGAATATTGATGGTTGAGGTGACCATCAATAGTTGGGTAACCATTAGTGGTTAAGACAGACCATCGATGATCAAGGTGACCATCCATGGTTACTGTGGGTTTTGGTTTGGTTAAGAAAGAATGATTAGTGAGGTGATATAGTGAGATTCTTCAAGGTGGGTTTGGGTTGGGTTAGTTGCAAAATAAAAAGAAAGTAACTAATTACTAAAATAGATACTTAACTTTCTTGGTCATTAATCTAAAGAATGGTTGAGATAGTTGGTTGATGAACTGGTTGATGGGGTCTAGAGAAATTCTATTAGAGTAATGGTACATGGTTATTAGTCAATGAGTGGTATCACTCTGGATTTCTATCACACTTGTTAGTTTACTAGTTCACTAAGAGAATGACCTACCAAATAAATTCTAATATTAAAAGCTCTTGATAGTTACAGATCCAATTTTTCACCTTATGCTCCTCTATTTTTATAGGAGGAGGGGGGAGGTGGAAGTGTAAGTATAAGAAGAGGTTGAACTTGCTATCTAATTTTAACTTTGACATGCATTGATCTGTGAGTGGATCAAACAAGCTAATTATATAAAAGTAAGTTATATTTGAAGTGGGTGTTTAATGCTTAGGTGGTGGAAACCTGATCATCAATGGTCAGGTCTAACCATCGATGGTTAGGGTGACCATTAGTGGTTGAGGTTCAAAGACTAAGTTTGGTCAAGGAGGGTTAGTGAGCTAATTTAGCTAGTCAACTAACTAGACTTAGGTTTGCAGTCAAAGAGTTAAGGGATTATCCTTAGGGGTACTTGAGGTGGTTTAGGGATATTTTAACATTTGGAACTATTATGTGTAGGTTTTTAGTGTCTAAAATTTTCCCCTTTTTATTATGTAGTTTATATTAGCAAGTGACAAAATAAAAATGGATTATGGGTTGAAGGTTTGGTTTCCCTGAGCATAAGAGGAGGTGTTTCCCCTCAAACTAGGAATCAATGAGGTGAAACATAATTAAGTATATGTTTGATAAGTGGTGAAGTTGGTGGTTGATAGGTTTAAGCAATAAAGTGAAAAAATGTGCATAAAGTATGACTAAGTGTGATATCTAAGATCATGTAATGACTAGGTTGTCATGGTAAAAATTAAGGTTAGTACTAGAAAGACAAGTGACAAGGGAACCATGTGACTGTATGTGATGGTTGGGATACACTCATAAACTCAAGTCTCCTAGATAAGGTTAGTGTTCTCATGGGTATACAAGGTAAGAAATTATCCCATGAAGACACAAGTTGGTCAGGTGTGAGCAAGGTAGTACAACTTCAAAATGTTCAACTTGGAAATTTAGTTGGTGTAGTCAAAATGACCAAGGTAAGGTCATCACAAAACATGTGAAAGTTTAGGATAAAATAATAATTGGTGAGGTTGACATGGTGTAGTTATTTTTCTTGAAGAAGCCGATCTCCTGTGGTGGGTACTTGGTTTGGTGTGTTGGATGAAGATGTGGTTGATAAAGTTGTGGGGGGAGAAAAAAACTAAAAAAGTTGATCATTGATGGTCAAGGTTGACCTTAAGGTTGAACATCGATGGTTACCTAGACCATCAATGATCACACGTTAGCTCTAAAAGGGTGAAGACAAAAGAACCAGTATGGGGAGATGATATATCACATTAAGAGGGATGAACATGATAAGTTTATGGAGCTCTTATATGGATATGACATAGATTTTTTGAGGTGGCACTCTGGAGGTTTCCATTACACACCACTATAACAGAGGGATAGGGATGTGAGGAGGCTTTTCACCATGATGATGATAGTGGTGATGTGTTATGCATTACCTAATTCTAGTAGCAAGAGGTTTCCTTATTTGTTGTTGGGGGTGTTAGTGGAGATGTTTTTGGGTTGTAAAGTGTTCACATGGGCACCTATGTTGTTAGTTTAAATTTGTCAAAAGTTATGGGGATTTCATGCCCATAGGAAATATATGATAAATATCAACTTCATCTTGCATTACTAGGCCTATAAGCACATTTAGGAGATAAGACCTATAGGGCTATCATAGGAGGGATATACATAGATGGAGTTAATAGTAGGATTCATGAGGTGGAGATACGATTATGCCCTCTCTAGACTTAGAGGAGGGGTACATGACATAGACTAGTTCATAGGATTACTATATGCCTTGGTTATTGGAGATGTGATTTGGAGACTAGAGGTCAGGTTTTCAAGATGGGCTCATTATAGGAGACATACTCTATCCCTATAGAGATAAAGATGGTTATATGATAGATAAGAGGGTGAGATAGAGCTGATACCATTTGATAGGGTATGGAGGTAGTTTAGCCTCATGTAAGACATACATAGGGCATTCCTAAGATATAGGAGGGAGGACACACAGTTTCCACTACCTATCCACAACTAGTGCATGATTTCATTGACCATAAAAAGCTATCAGTAAGGATAGAGATAGATGATGTAGGTGTGATATATGGATACGTTGCATGGTATCAAGCATAGTATGCTATAACTGATATTATTCCTAAGGATAGGGGTCGATAGGATATGGATGTGAATGTAGCTAGTAGAGGTGATCAATAGGCTTAGGTGTAGGGGGTTGGTGGGATAGATATATAGGTAGTGACTATGGAGAGGGACCAGACATAAGTATATTTAAGCATAGTAAATGCATATTTAGTAGTGATACAAGCATTGATAGTAGTACTATAGGATCTATTGGTCATTATTATAGGTGAGAGAGATTAGGATAAATCTCAGTTAGCCTTGGTGATGAAAGAGAGAGATTCTATTTGATAGGTAGAAGGTGGAGTACTAGAAATGATGGCATGAAAATGGACTATCCCTATGCAAAGATACATATAAATTATAGAGGAGATATGGTACTATGAGGCCTTGGTATTTAGGCATTGTCTAGATGAGCCTCAATGGGGAAATATAGGGCTAAGATTGTAGGAGGTGCTAACATAGTGACACTAGGTCAGTGGGCTGCATTTGTAGGTGGCCTAACAAGTATAAGAAGACAAGCTGTAGGAGGCAATGGTACCCCAGGATGTTAGAGTTATGATGAGACATTTATATTTTGATATATATGATTTTTGATACCAAACTACAAGCTGATGTAGTGAGATGTATATTTTTGAGAGATATGGATGTTTTGTATACACATTATGATTATTATGTATGAAATATAGATGTGATCCTTTGTTTATGGTTTATGGTTCATGGTTGTGATATTTATGTTGATCTTTGATGATGTCATGTTGATATGATTATAATTATGATGATGTGGATGTGGACTCATCTAGCTAGACATGTGATGATATGTTTCTTTAATTTATGTTCATAATGATGTTTGATATGGATTGATGTTATGATATGATTATTATGATAATGTGATGTTGTTAATGATTATGGTCATGTTTATGACATTTATGATTATGGTTATTTATGCCCATTATTCATGGATGATTTTTACTATGATGTTTAAAATGATGATATTTTTGTGGTGCTCATACTGAAATTTAATGAGTATATACTTCCTCATTTAGATTTAGAAATGTGGTGAATAATGTTTATTACGATAATGATCATGGATTATTTATGCTATAATGTTGATAAGATGATATTGTTATGGATTTTAATGGTGATATTATGTGATGTGGTTATGATTATGGTCATGTTGTTTAAATTAAAGTGAAACACATAAAGTAAGTTAAATAACAAAACCATATGCGAGAAAGAGAAGATAATCAAGGGAAAAATGTCTAAGTGAATCTATCAACCAGTATGAGAGAATAAGGAGGAATAATGCATCTTCTTTGTTAAGGAATAAAACAAACTAAAGTTGGATTAGCTTAAGGAATATAATCCCTTAAAATTATTCATATTAGCATTCATTAGTTGGTTAAAAAGGAATCTTGATCACATTATGTCAAGTGAGCTCAAAAATCCCTTGCTTATAGTGTATAAAGGGGTGGGAGATGAAAATGGAACCTTCTTAGGAGACTAGATTGCCTCTTTTGTAGGTCACCAAAGAGCTAGTATAAACAAGTCTATGTCATATAAGGTGTAGAATAATGAATGTGGGAAGTCTAATTATGAAAGCTAATTTTGGCTATCAAATTATTTTATTTTTTCTTTATTTTGATAATAGGTCCTTTGCTATTTTATTGTTGCTTAGGAGACTTGGGGGAAGCTGATCAATGCATAAAGCTTCTAGGAAATTTCCATGATTTTATAAATGCTTTACTCAACCATCCTTTAAAGGAGTGGACTAAGTTTTGTGTGCTTTGTTTAAGGCTTTTGATAGTTGTCCTTTAAGGGAGCAATCTATCTTATATTGAGTAATTTGGATATGTTTTGGTAGATATCCTTCGAGGGAGCAGTCTGTGAATGCTAGAGAGTGACCCATGTGGGTTATTTTCATTTTGTTTTGATGTCATATTCTTGATTATATAGGCTTAAAGGGTCACCTTTTATGAAGGAAAAACTAAAAGCAAAATAAGGTTGATTAGGTGTAAAAGAGGTTTAGGTGACAATGATCATATGAATATATCTTAGGAAAGGGGTAGAAAGTACCATAAGAATCATGTAATGGGTAGATCCATAGAACCCATTATTTAAGATTAGGTTATGGTTATGATGGATAATCATATGATTTAGTTTTAATCAGTTGTCCCTAAAATAGGGAGATGGATGGGGTTTGAAAATAAGGGATGAGCTTAAGTTGGACAAAAGGTGAGTTTGATCCTATTTTAATTAAAAAAGGATGCATATGCAAAGCATTAAGGGGTTCAAGTTTTGGGTTGCCTTCAAGAGAGTATAATTGGTAAGCTCTTGATCCATACTTATGCATTATGATATAAGGTCTAAGCCAATTACAAGCAAACTTGCCTCACTTTCTTTTTTCCATATTGGTGACATGTTGGTTTTACTTTAGGATGAGGTATCCAATATCGAATTATTGTACCTAAAGGTGTTTTTTATAATCATTCTTGACTCACTCTTGATATACATGAAGATGGGTAAGGGTGGATAAATGACACTCATCAAGTAATCTCAAGCTGGGCTAAACATTCTTGACAGTAATCATCTTCAAAAATGATATCTTACAAGGATATGCGAAGAGAAGGAATTTGAACCTATAGGGGTAAGATAGACTCCACTATAAACATAAGAGAGAAAGGGGTAGCACCTATAAGGGGTAAAATTCTAGAATGATATGTACATAAGACAAAGGGGATGTGCAAATGCTAATCCCAACTAGATGCATTAACCATTTTAGTTAGCATATTATTGAGAGTTTTATTAGAGACTTCCATCTATCCATTTACTTGAGGATGATAGGATGATGAGAAAATTAACTTGATATTGAACATGTCACAAATACCTTGGACTTATTTATTTTTGAAAGATTTGCCATTATCGGTGATAATTTTGTGAGAAACACCAAAAAAACAAATGATGTGATGGTTCATAAAGTTGAAAATCTTTTTAGCTTTTGTTGATATAAGAGGAATAACCTCTACCCATTTGGTGAAATATTTAGTCATAATTATGATATAATTATGCCACTATGAAGAGTGGGTGTTAATTTCACCAATAAGGTCCATACCCCATTATGAGAAGGGCCAAAAATATGTGGATATGTGAAGACTATATATAGGTGTGTGATGTAAATTAGCGTGTTGTTGACATTTAACAAACTTTTTCACATAATCACAATAATATTGGTTAAGGGTAGGCTACTAATATCCATGGCAAAGGATGTGTTTAATAATGGTTAGGCCACTAAAGTATCCCTTATAGATCTCATCATGTGTTTCTCTAATAGCATGAGAGGCTTCATGACTATGTAGGCAATAAAAGAGGATACCATCAAAGCCATGTTTATAAAGGATTCTCTTAGTATGGTCTAATGTGAGGCACTCTAGATAAATACTCATCAAGTATTTATAAAAAGGTCAAAAGGAATGATGGCAAGGTTGAGATAGTCAAAGATCTATTGATACAAAAGGTTGGGTTAGGTCTCCTCCACATTAAAGATGGTAGGAGAGTCTAATTTGACATAATAAGGCTAGGTAAATTGATGGATAATGATAGATAGCCTAGAGTCAGAGGGCATAAATGGGTTTTGAGAAGTGAGGGAATCCATCATGTTAGCAAACTTGTTTATAGATCATGGAGTGGTTTGGATATGGTAGTGTTCAAATGATGTTGGTAAGATCCACTTATTTGATTGACCACTATTTGAGAGCCACCAAAAATCTTGATCATTTTGACTCACAAGGCTGATGTAGTTTGGAGGCCTATCACTGGGGTTTTGTACTCAACCATGTTATTGGTACATTCAAAATATAACTTGAAAGATAAAGGAAGAGTTTCACTGTGAAGGGGAATAATAATGATCCTATCTCCCCCACCATGTTGACACTTTGATCCATTGAAGAACATGGTTACTTGATAGGTGAAGTCTACCTAAGAGAGGGTTGTAATGGATGCATTGGGGATCTCAAGAAGAGGAGGTTGATTGTCTACTAATGGTACATCAGCCAATTGGTTAGCAATGACTTGCCCTTTAATTGACTTCTATTGAATAAACTCAAGGTCAAAATTAGTTAAGATCATGAGCCACTTAGCCATACATTAGTTTTGGTATGGCTTGGAGTGTATATACTTGAGTGGATCAGTATTGGTTATGACATAGGTTTTGTTGTTAATAAGGTTATGATGAAGTTTGGTGGCCACAAAGACCAAATCTAGGAAAATCTTCTCGATATGGGTGTATTGAGTATCATACTCTATAAACATGTCACTAATGTAGTAGATGGCTTGCTTTTTGTGTTGTTTATCATGATGAGTGAGCATTTCCCTTAAGAAGTGGTCAGTGGCAGAGATATAAAAGTAAAAAGGCTGATCTTCTTTTGGAGGAACAAGGATAGGTGGAGACAAAAGGTACTGTATAAGTGAATCAAAGGCCTTATGAGAGTCATTGTTACACTTAAAAGATACATCCTTCTTCAGAAGGTGATGGAAGGGTTGGCATCGATTTGAGAGCTGGGAGATAAAGTGATGAATGGATTGGAGCTTCCCCTACAAACTATAGAGTTGATTGAGGTGGGTAGGAGGAAGCATGTTGAGGATTTCTTTGATTTTGGCAAGATAAAATTTGATTCCCCATAGGGATACAATGAAGCTAAGGAGATTTCCTAAAAATACCCTAAAAATGCACTTCTTTGGGTTAAGGTGGAGATGGTAATGGATGAGTTGTTCAAAGGTAATCTTAAGGATGGCCAAATGGTCTTTACAACATTTGGATTTCCCAAGAAGTTCATCAACATAGTCTTCTATGATTTTGTGAATAAGGTCATTGAAGTTGTAGGTCATAACACGTTAGTAGGTTACACAAGTGTTTTTTATTCCAAAAGGTATGACCATATAGTAGAAGGTTCCCCATGGGGTGATAAAGGTAATTTTGTGTTGATCTTTGGGGGCAATTAGGATTTGATTATAACCTAATAATCTATCCATTAGAGATAACATCTCATGGCTGATTGTAAGATCAACTAGATGGCTAATGCTTGGTAAAATAAAGTCATCTTTTGGGAAAACAATGTTGAGGTCATAAAATTCAATAAAAATTCATAGTCCCCTTGTGTTTTTGGTGACATGTACATTATTTGAGACCCATTGGGCATAGTCAATAGGTTGAATAAAATTGATGGATAGGAGATGTTGAAGCTTTTATTTGATAAGAAGTTCTATGTGAGGGTATAATCATAATTTTTTTTGCCTAATAGGATTAACATCATGGTTGGTTACTATGTTGTGGGTAGTGATGGAGGGGTTAATTCTTGGCATGTCACTATAGGACCAAGAAAATTCTATGCTATGGTCTTGTACGAAGGAGGGGAAGTCTCAAAGCTCCTCAAAATTTAGCGATTGTCCAATTTTAATAATGTGTGAGTTGTCTACAGTGCCCAAGTTAATATCCCTAGTGGATTCATTAAACATGGTGAAAGTCTTAAGAGGAAGATATTTGTGGATAGAGGAATCTAGTGTACTAAGATAAGCAAGAATGGAATCATCATCCTAACACTAAACAGTGTTAATGGTAGGAGAGTCAGATCTTATCATCTTAGGGTGGGTCAAAGGAATGATTACAATTACCCCCTCCTTTTGATAAGTTAGGGGTTAAAGACTGATCATGTTGATGGAAAAAAAGTTTAGAGGAGATGATGTCAAAATCCTTAGCTATTAATAGTGGAGTGGATGGTGAGGATGGGATTTCCTCATCAATGATGATAGTGGGAGGTGGGTTAGTTTGTTGTTTAGGTGGCATGAAATTGAGGCCATGATTTTCATGAGGTTTTTAGGTTTTTATTGAAATCAACTCATTGAACTATGTTCATATTAACCTAGACCAAATCAATTCTAAGTATACCTATAAAGGTATGTTTGGGAAAATTTTGGTTTGTCTAGATAGGAGAAGTTGAAGGTGAATGGCTAAGGTGAGAAAGAGGTGGTGGAAGTGTCAAAGGGTTTATCAAGTCACCCATAGATTAATTTTTTTTGATGAGTTGAGGGATTGAAAGGAACAATCATTCTAATATTGGGGTCATAGCTAGGTTGTTGGTCAAGATTATCATATTCTTGGGGAGTGGGGAAAGTGTCAAGGGTTAAAAGGTGATACTCCCCCAATGAAAGATGCTAGAAGGTTGATTTCAAAGGGTCTATTATGGGGATTTGGGTGGAAGGAATAGATGAAATAGTGAAGGATTTAGTGGTAGAAGAAGATTAGCCTCATCTGGTATTGGTGAAGGTTTTTTGGATGGAGGAAAGAGAACATCGTTGGGTTGGTATGTCATATTGCATGATGTAAAGGGACTGGGGTCAAATTATATGGCAATAAATTAACCTTTGTGCTCAAATTTAATACACCAGTGTATGGTAGATGGCACACAACTCATGAAACAAATCAAAGGGAGTCCTAATAAGATGTTTTACTATAAATCTCCTTCTACTACATAGAAGAGGTCTAGAAGGGTGCAGGGTCTTAGGAAAATGTGAAGGACATTAATTCCTAAAGTTATGGCCATGGTATCATTAAACAATGAAAGAACCACTAAGGTCTTTTACATAATGTTTGTGTGTAATTTGAGATGGTCATAGGTGTGGGAGGATATGATGTTGATACTATCTCCTCCATTAATCATAACCCTCTTGATGTGGGTCTAGTTGATATAGGTGGTAATGAATAGAGGAGGATCTGGATCATCTAGATGTATAAAGGGTATTTTTGAATCCTTAAAGGTAACAAGGTTGGAAATGTGAAGAACTCTGATAAAGGTTGATAAAGGTTTGAGGGTATTTCAGCCTAATCTATATAGATTGTAATGCTTCACTCATTATTTGGAGATGATGAGGTGAGGTATTGATTAGTTCATACAAACTCATCTTTACCAGTGTTTGGTGAAGTTGTTTTAAGACCACTCATTGGATTGATTTAGATGGATTGGAGTGAGAGGGTCCTAAGATGGATAATTTGGGTTTGGTTGAAGGTGGTTAGTGTTGGATAGGTGGTTGGGTGGTGGAAGAGGGACATGTCCATGGAATTGACACATTTATCTTTCCCTTATCTTTTGGTTGATATTATGATCATGTGACCACATGGATGGTATGGATTTGGGGAGGAGTTAGGCTAGAGGATTGCTTTGGTTCCTCTTCACTCTGAGGTGAGAGTGGAAGAGTAGGTAGATGCTAGTTGATGGCTCTTTGTTCTTAGATCAGTGTCAGGCTCATAGGAGGATCATCTAATAATAATTCATCCTTATGATATAATTGATGGGATATCACTTGGATGGCCTTATAGTGATATATGTCATGCCTAGGTGTCTTATGATATGAACATACTAATTTTTCATTGTACCAAGATGGTTTAGGATTGTGTGGGTCAAATGGTCTAATAGGTGGCAAGGTTAAGCAAGATGCTTGAAATAGCCTCTATAGGATGGTTGAGTTAGGTTTAGGAAATGGTAACAAAGGCATGGAGGTCATAGGTTTTGTAGTTGGGTCAAGAAATTTTTAAAAAGTAGGCTTGATAGTAGAGGTTTTGGGTAGATGAGCATTCTTGGTGAATGAATTATGTTTTGGTAGAGAGGTTGATAGCTCAAGGTTAGAAGTTTTTTAGGTATACATTTGAGAGTTAAGAGGTTTTTTTTATAGATTATTGGAATATAGGAAGTTTTGTTATGGGTGGTTCAATGATTTGACAATTTTGGGAAAATTGGAGTCTTATTCCTAATCTAGTTAAGGGTCTAGAATAGTAAATTAGTAAATAATATTGAAATAATTTAAAAAATAATTTGTATAATTTATTTGTATTTTAAAAATTTATATAAATATCAATAAATATGGATAAAATAAGATTTAACTTAAAATGAATTGAAATGACTATTGTAGGGTCTGATATTGGCTATGTAGGACTGGGATAATGTCACAAATCAGGATCTAGATTTCATTTTGTGATAGAACAAGAGTGCCAAAATAGGACACCCTAGAGTTTGGTGCTATTGTCCTCTTCTATTGTTGTCTGAACTACTCACAAAAACCTAATTTTTTAAGGTTTTGTTCACTATCCCTATGTGAGTTTGCTTGTGAAATCTCAATTGTTGAAAGTCTATGGAACTCCTTGTAGAGCTAATTTAATATTCAAACCCTAGACTTCATTATGCTTTGATAAAACATGAGAAGGAAGGTAGGGTTAGTGTGTGTAAGATACACTAAATTTGTATTTATAACCCTTATATGGGCATGCTACCTTCATACCAATACTCCAAATAGGGATCAAGCCATATGTAGTTCTCCCACTTAATGTGCTTTATGAAATAGTTTAATGTAGATGTAAGAATGATAAATTGGGTTTGCTTGAGGTGGCTTGGGACTAATGTGAGAATTGGGATATGATTTTAGTTATATTAGATGGTTATATGTAGAGAATAGGAAAATTTACCTCATTGGTTTTGCTTGTATTCTTGTCTGCTTTGTAATATTTACCAACCCCCTTCTAAATGAACTTTGAATGGGATTTTATAGAAATATATTAGTCATGGGTCGAATGTATTTTTTCTAAGTAAAAAAGATGAAGGATAAAAACCAAAAGGAAATGAACATTGGATCTTAAAATGTAATTAAACAGGAGCACTAAAATAGGACACCTTAGGGTTTAGTGCTATAGTCCAAGTTGGGTGCTCTTGTCCTACAGGTGAGAGATTTGGGGGGGATAGGATTGGCCTAGGAATGTTACCTAGTTGAGGTGGAATGACCATTTGAAAATATCAAGATGATTGGGAATAAATAAAAAGGTGATTAAAAGCATGAGATGGCCATCATAAGCATTGTTATGAGTCTCCTCTTGTCTAGAGCCCTCTAGTATAGTGTGCTCTAGCTAAACCCCTAGAATGCCATCTAACCTAATCACTATCATCATTGTACAATAAATCAATGTGATCCTCTTTATACTCTCACTATATGTGATATATTGGATCACCCTAGAGTGGAAGCCATGTGATCTTATGCACATACTCTAGCAAGATCATCATCTCACTGGTCGGTAGTAATAAACTATTCATAATAGGATTATATCTTTTGATGAGTGCTATGATCATAGAGGCATCTCAAGGCACATGATAATATTTCCTCATCACTCCAACCTAACCTCCTCCATATGGGCACAATTGGTTGGGGTCATCCCCTGGTGAATCTCTGAAAAGATGAGTAACACTCAATCGTGCATCTGTATTTGCTCCCTATCCTAAAAAATTTAGTTCAAAAACATAACTCAGTTACCTACACCATTATAAATTACCAATTCCTACCCTACCCTACCTTACCCTTTAATAAACTAACCTATTTCTCTACCCATCCTACCCATCTACCCAATACCTACCAAATTTACCCTCTAAAACTATAAGGCCAACCTTTACCTAGCCAACAACATCTACTTGGCCTTAGCATTTCAAATGCTTTCCAAAAACTATCTTTTGGGTTGGATATTGTGGATAGTCATGATGTCCACTAATGGTCAGATGTCCCTTTTTATAGGGATGTCAACTATTGATGGTTAGACCCGACCACTGATGATCATTATGGGTGTTTCACAAGCATAACACCTAAAACCTACCCTACCCTAATACCACTCAAAATGAAATAAAAACATTCTACCTTGCTACCCTCATGTATCCAACCACCCTACTACACCTACCCACCCATTCAATTTTCCCTTTTGCTCACAAAATTTACTTAAATCCCTCAAAACCCTAACTAGGGCATAAACATTCAAAACTACCCTCCAACTCTAATGTAATTTCCAAATCAAGATAGCCTATCAAATTAATGACACCCCTACCTCATTTCATGACCATTTCCATAGAGTCATCCATAGACCTACCTATCCTCATATACACCTGTGTATTCCTTGTATCCTTGCTAGTCCACTCAGTCCATTCTCCACCTCAACTAACAGTCAACTCCTCAATAGTCACCATCAACATGCTTTTAACCTAAATTGCCAAATTCCAGAGCTCTGAAGTCAATAGTAAAAAAAAATTAATTTGAAAAATACTTTTGACCATTGGATTTTTAGGGTTTTCACCCTAATGGTCAATGATTGCCCTTAAGCACCCTGACCATCAACAATCAGATAGCTCTCTTTTTTGCTCCTAGCTTGATCAACTATTTTTAATTAGAATCAAATCACAATACCCACCTATGGAGAATACCTTTTCAACCCACCTTGACCACATTATCATCTCATCATTGGTCCATTTCAACCCAATTAGTGCACATTTTGTGACAAATTTTGTCTGGTCCTTTTGACCATAGTGATAGTATTGCCATGTTGACCCTTTTTAAACTTGAACCACCTCATGCTTACCTAACCCATTTGTGTATTCTCATGAATACTTCCTACCTTGGATACACATGACACTTGACCCATTTATGTTTTCAATAGAAACACTTCCTACCTTAGATACCCACAAAAACATATACACTGCTTAAGAGACTTGTAATTATACCTAGTCACCACACCTACATGCAGTCACATAATATACTTATAAATTATTCTGCTAGAACTAAACTTTATATTTACCAATTATGGAAACCTATTCTATGCATGATCTTGACTATCACACCTTTTTATCACACTTCATGCACACATTTATGCTTAAGTGCTTAACCTACCATCCACCTTCATCATCACCTTCACCTACCTTATCAGACCCATAACCAATTTCATTTGACCTCATAAAATCTTAGTTTAAAACATGTAGATTGATAGACCCCAAGAAAGATCTTGCTTCTAGGATCTAGCTAACGCTATGTAATCCACTTAGATACCTATCTAATGAACCATTTGCTTTAGTGTTGTTTTATTTACAATTCATCCTCTTAATCTAAATAGGAAATCTTCACAACCATTTGATTTAATGTGTGAAAAATCAAATAGCTTTTCAAACCATACCCATATTTAATTTCTCCTTCTTTCCTTTTCAAAATATAAGCTAAAATTCACTAAAATAGTCTACACCATCAATGGCATTATCATCTTCTCGACACTAGCACTTGCCATAATTTTGAGCCAATCCAAATCATATCCCAAATAGAGTAATTAAACAATGAAATAATTTCAACCTTTATTAGTTTGAATGAACATATCCTTACTAGTAGGTTATCCCAATTCATATTTATCCTCTGTATCAAGTCACCATCATCATATTTCCAATCATTAGCTATCAATCATGTTTTCCATAATCAGGGTTTACTAATTATAATTACCTATGGAAAAATAATTACACACCATCCTACCTACATTCTCAATAATTATAACTACCTTTGGGAAAATCATCATGTTGTCACCAATTTTGATCATTTACTTTCTTCTTCTCATTTGGGGTATGTTTTTATCCTATTTGTCTATCCTAACTAGGGTAGCTCCATCTTCTCAATGATTATAAATACCTTTATAAAAATCATATTATTATCATACCAAATTGCCACTATTAGGGTATAATGCTTATAACCACCTTTGGGCAAACCATTGTACACCATCCCACTTGAATTCTCAATGCTTTTAAACAACTTTGGCCAAATCATTGTGTTATCACCCCATAATTATAATTTATTTTGTACCCTCATCTTCCATCTTTATTTTTACGAACCATTTACCAACCCTTTGTGGTGCTCATATTGAAATTTAATGAGTATATGCTCCTCATTTAGATTTAGACATGTGGTGAATAGGGTTTATTATGATAATGATCATGTATTATTTATGCTATAATGTTGATATGCTGATATTGTTATGGATTTAGATGGTGATATTATGTGATGTGGTTATGATTATGGTCATGTTGTTTAAATTAAAATGAAACACATAAAGTAAGTCAAATAAAAAAACCATATGTGAGAAAGTGAAGATAATCAAGGGACAAATGTCTAAATGAATCTATCAACCAGTATAAGAGAATAATGAGGAATAATGCTTCTTCTTTTGTAAGGAATAAAACAAACTAACGTTGGATTAGCTTAAGAAATATAATCCCTTAAAATTATTCATATTAGCATTCATTAGTTGGTTAAAAAGGAATCTTGATCACATTATGTCAAGTGATCTCAAAAATCCCTTGCTTATAGTGTATAAAGGGGTGGGAGATAAAAATGGAACATTCTTGGGAGACTAGATTGCCTCTTCTGTATGTCACCAAAGAGCTAGTATAAATAAGTCTATGTTATATAAGGTGTAGAATAATCAATTTGGGAAGTCTTATTATGAAATCTAATTTTGGCTATTAAATTATTTTATTTTTGCTTTATTTTGATAATAGGTCCTTTGCTATTTTATTATTGCTTAGGAGACTTAGGGGAAGCTGATCAATGTGAAAAGCTTCTAAGAAATTGCCATGATTTTATAAATGATTTACTTAGCCATCCTTCAAGGGAGTGGACTAAGTTTTGTGTGCTTTGTTTAAGGCTTTTGATATCTCTCCTTTAAGGGAGAAATATATCTTATATTGAGTAATTTGGATATGTCTTGGTAGATATCCTTCAAGGGAGCAGTTTGTGAATGCTAGAGAGTGACCCATCTGGGTTATTTTGATTTTTTTTTGATGTCATATACTTGATTATATAGGCTTAAAGGGTTACCTTTTATGAAGGAAAAAATAAAAGCACAAGAAGGTTGATTAGGTGTAAAAGAGGTTTAGGTGACAATAATCATAGGAATATATCGTAGGAAAGGGGTAGAAAGTACCATAAGAATCATGCCATAGGTATATCCATAGAACCCATTTTTTAAGATTAGGTTATTGTTATGATGGATAATCATATGATTTAGTTTTAATCAGTTGTCCCTAAAATAGGGAGATGGATGGGGTTTGAAAATAAGGGATGAGCTGAAGTTGGACAAAAGGTGAGTTTGATCCTATTTTAATAAAAAAAGGATGCATATGCAAAGCATTAAGGGGCTCAAGTTATATGATGCCTTTAAGAGAGTATAATTGGTAAGCTCCTAATCCATACTTATGAATTATGATATAAGGTCTAAGCCAATTACAAGCAAACTTGCATTGCTTTCTTTTTTCCATATTGGTGACATGTTGGGTTTCCTTTAGGATGAGGTCTCCAATATTGAATTATTGTACCTAAAGGTGTTTTTTATAATCATTTTTGACTCACTCTTGATATACATGAAGATGGGTAAGGGTGGATGAATGAAACTCTTCAAGTAATCTCAAGTTGGGCTAAACATTCTTGATAATAATGATCTTGAAAAATGATATCTTACAAGGATATGTGAAGAGAAGGAATTTGAACCTATAGGGGTAAGATAGACTCCACTCTAAACATAAGAGAGAAAGGGGTAGCACCTATAGGGGTTTAAATGTTAGTATGATACGTTCATAAGGCAAAGGGGATGTGCAAATGTTAATCCCAACTAGATGCATTAACCATTTTAGTTAGCATATTATTGAGAGTTTTATTAGAGACTTCCATCTATCCATTTACTTGAGGATGATAGGATGATGAGAAAATTAACTTGATATCAAACATGTCATAAAGACCATGGACTTGTTTGTTTTTGAAAGATCTGCCATTATCAGTGATAATTTTGTGAGAAACACCAAAAAAACAAATGATGTGATGGTTGATAAAGTTGACAATATTTTTAGCTTATGTTGATATAAGAGGAATAACCTCTACCAATTTGGTGAAATATTTAGTCATAGTTATGATATAATTGTGCCACTATGAAGAGTGGGGGTTAATTTCAGTAATAAGGTCCAGACCCCATCATGAGAAGGGCCAAAAATATGTGGATATGTGAAGACTATATATATGTATGTGATGTAAATTAGCATGTTGTTGACATTTAACAAATTTTTTCACATAATCACAATAATATGTGCTAAGGGTAGGCTACTAATATCCAAGGAAAAGGATGTGTTTAACAATGGCTAGGCCATTAAAGTATCCCTCATAGATCTCATCATGTGTTTCTCTGATAGCATGAGAGGCTTCATGACTACATAGGCAATAGAAGAGGATACCATCAAAGCCGTTTTTATAAAGAATTCCCTTAGTATGGTATAATGTGAGGTACTCTAGATAAATACTCATCAAGTATTTATAAAAAGGTCAAAAGGAATGATGGAAAGGTTGAGATAGTCAAAGATCTATTGATACCAAAGGTTGGGTTAGGTCTCCTCCACATTAAAGATGGTAGGAGAGTCTAATTTGACATAATAAGGCTAGGTAAGTTGATGTATAATGATAGATAGCCTAGAGTCAGAGGGCATAAATGGGTTATGAGAAGTGAGGGAATCCATCATGTTAGCAAACTTGTTTGTAGATCATGGAGTGGTTTGGATATGGTAGTGTTCAAATGATGTTAGAAGTATGTCAACTAATTATTTATACTATTAAAAAACATCATTTTTGCATTGGTAAGATCCATTTATTTGATTGACCACTATTTGAGAGCCACCAAAAATGTTGATCATTTTGACTCTCAAGGCTAATGTAGTTTGGAGGCCTATCACTAGGGCTTTGTACTCAACCATGTTATTGGTACATTCAAAATATAGATTGAAAGATAAAGGAAGAGTTTCACTTTGAAGGGGAATAATAATGATCCTATCTCCCCCACCATGTTGACACTTTGATCCATTGAAGAACATGGTTACTTGATAGGTGAAGTCTACCTAAGAGAGGGTTGCAAGGGACTCATTAGGGAACTTAAGAAGAGGAGGTTGATTGTTTACTAATGGTACATCAGCCATTTGGTTAGCAATGACTTGCCCTTTAATTGACTTCTATTGAGGAAACTCAAGGTCAAACTTAGTTAAGAGTATGAACCACTTAGCCATACATTAGTTTTGGTATGGCTTGGAGTGTATATACTTGATTGGATCAGTATTAGTTATGACATAGGTTTTGTTATTAAGAAGGTAATGATGAAGTTTGGTGGCCACAAAGACCAAAGCTAGGAAAATCTTCTTGATATGGGTGTATTGAGTATCATACTCTATAAACATGTGACTAATGTAGTAGATGGCTTAATTTTTGTGTTATTTATCCTGATGAGTGAGCATTGCCCCTAAGAAGTGGTCAGTGGTAGAGATATAAAAGTAAAAAGGCTGATCTTCTTTAGGAGGAACAAGGATAGGTGGAGACAAAAGGTATTGTATAGTTGAATCAAAGGCTTTATGATAGTCATTGTTACACTTAAAAGATACTTCCTTCTTTAAAAGGTGATGGAAGGGTTGGCATCAATTTGAGAGCTGGGAGATAAAGTGATGAATGGATTGGAGCTTCCCCTAAAAACTATAGAGTTGATTGAGGTGTGTAGGAGGAAGCATGTTGAAGATTGCTTTGATTTTGGCAAGATAAAATTTGATTCCCCAAAGGGATACAATGAAGCTAAGGAGATTTCCTAAAAAGACCCTAAAAATGCACTTCTTTGGGTTAAGGTGGAGATGGCAATGGATGAATTGTTCAAAGATAATCTTAAGGATGGCCAAATGGTCTTTACAACATTTGGATTTCCCAAGAAGGTCATCAACATAGTCTTCTATGATTTTGTGAATAAGGTCATTGAAGTTGTAGGTCAATTCTTGGCATGTCATTGTAAGACCAAGAAAATTCTATGCTATGGTCTTGTATGAAGGAGGGGAAGTCTAAAAGCTCCTCAAAATTTAGTGATTGTCTAATTTTGATAATGTGTGAGTTGTCTAGAGTCCCAAAGTTGATATCCCTAGTGGATTCATTAAACATGGTGAAAGTCTTAGGAGGAAGATATTTGTGGATAGAGGAATCTAGTGTACTAAGATAAGCAAGAATGGAATCATCATCCTAACACTAAACAATGTTAATGGTAGGAGAGTAAGATCTTATCATCTCAGGGTGGGTCAAAGGAATGATTATAGTTACCCCCTCCTTTTGATAAGTTAGGGGTCAAAGGCTAATCACGTTGATGGAAAAAAAATTTAGAGGGGATGATGTCAAAATCCTTAGCTGTCAATGGTGGAGTGGATGGTGAGGATGGGTTTTCCTCATCAATGATGGTAGTGGGAGGTGGGTTGGTTTGTTTTTTAGGTGGCATGAAATTGAGGCCATGATTTTCATGAGATTTTTAGGTTTTTATTGAAATCAACTCGTACAGACTATGTTCATATTGACCTGGACCAAATCCCTTCCAAGTATTCCTGTAAAGGTATGTCTTGGTAAATTTTGGTTTGTCTAGATAGGAGAAGTTGGAGGTGAATGGCTAAGGTTAAAAAGAGGTGGTGGAAGTGTCAAAGGGTTTATCAAGTCACCCATAGATTAAATTGGTTTGACAAGTTGAGGGATTGAAATGAATAATGGTTCTAATATTGGGGTCATAGCCAGGTTGTTGGTCAGGATTATCATACTCTTGGGGAGTGGGGAAAGTGTCAAGGGTGAAAAGGTGATACTTCCCTAATGAAAGATGCTAGAAGGTTGATTTCAAAGGGTCTATTATGGGGATTTGGGTGGAAGGAATAGATGAACTAGTGAAGGCTTTAGTGGTAGAAGAATAATAGCCTCATCTGGTATTGGTGAAGGTTTTTTGGATGGAGGAAAGAGAACATCATTGGGTTGGTATGTCATATTACATGATGTAAAGGGACTGGGGTCAAATTGTATGGTAATAAATTAACCTTTGTGCACAAATTTGATTCACTAGTGTATGGTAGATGGCACACAACCCATGAAACAAATCAAAGGGAGTCCTAATAAGATGTTTTACTATAAATCTCCTTCTACTACATAGAAGATCTCTAGAAGGGTGCAGGGTCTTAGGAAAATGTGAAGGACATTAATTCCTAAAGTTATGGCCATGGTATCATTGAACAATCAAAGAACCACTAAGGTCTTTTACATAATGTTTGTGTGTAATTTGAGATGGTCATAGGTGTGGAAGGATATGATGTTAATATTAGCTCCTCCATTAATCATAACCCTATTGATGTGGGTCTGGTTGATATAGGTGGTAATGAATTAAGGAGGTTTTAGATCATCTAGGTGGATAGAGGGTATTTTTAAATCCTTAAAGGTAACAAGGTTGGAAATATGAAGAACTTTGATAAAGGTTGGTAAAGGTTGAGGGTCTTTCAGCCTAGTCTCTATAGATTGTAATGCTTCGATCATTGCTTGGAGATGATGAGGTGAGGTATTGATTAGTTCATATAAACTCATCTTTACCAGTGTTTGGTGAAGTTGTTTTAAGACCACTCATTGGATTGATTTAGATGGATTGGAGTGAGAGGGTCCTAAGATGGATAATTTGGGTTTGGTTGAAGGTGGTTAGTGTTAGATAGGTGGTTGGGTGGTGGAAGAGGGATATGTCCATGGAAATGACACCTTTATCTTTCCCTTATCCTTTGGTTGATATTATGATCATGTGACCACATGGATGGTATGGATTTGGGGAGGAGTTAGGCTAGAGGATTGCTTTGGTTCCTCTTCACTCTGAGGTGAGAGTGGAGGAGTAGGTAGATACTAGTTGATGGCTCTTAGTTCTTGGATCAATGTCAAGGTTAGAGGAGGATCATCTAATAATAATTCATCCTTATGATATAATTTATGGGCTATCACTTGGATGGCCTTATAGTTCTCTATGTCATGCCTAGGTGTCTTATGATATGAACATACTAATTTTTCATTGTACCAAGATGGTTTAGGATTATGTGGGTCAAATGTTCTAATAGGTGTTAAGGTTAAGCAAGATGCTTGAAATAGCCTCTATAAGATGGTTGAGTAAGGTTTAGGAAATGGTAATAAAGGCATGGAGGTCCTAGTTTTGGTAGTTGGGTTAAGAATTTGTTAAAAGTAGGCTCGATAGTAGAGGTTTTGGGTAGATGAGCATTCTTGGTGAATGAATTTTGTTTTGGGGAGAGGTTGATAGCTCAAGGTTAGAAGTTTTTTAGGTATAAATTTGAGAGGTAAGAGGTTTTTTTATAGATTATTAGAAGATAGGAAGTTTGGTTATGGGTGGTTCAGTGATTTAATAATTTTGAGAAAATTGGAGTCTTATTCCTAATTTAGTTAAGCGTCTAGAATAGTAAATTAGTAAATAATATTGAAATAATTTTAACGAGTAATTTATATAATTTATTTGTATTTTTAACCTTTCTATAAATATCAATAAATATGGATAACATAATAGTTAACTTAAAATGAATTGAAATGACTATTGTAGGGTCTGATATTGGCTATGTAGGACTAGGATAATGTCACAAATTACGATCTAGCTTTCATTTTGTGATAGAAAAAGAGTACCAAAATAGGACACCCTAGAGTTTGGTGCTATTTTCCTCTTCTATTATTTTCCAATCTACTCAAAAAAACTGAAGTTTTTTAGGTTTTGTTCACTATCCCTATGTGAGTTTGCCTATGAAATCTCAATTGTTGAAAGTCTATGGAACTCCTTGTAGATCTGATTTAATATTCAAACCCTAGACTTCATTGTGCTTTGATAAAAAATGAGAAAGAAGGGCGGGGGGGGTTAGTGTTTGTAAGATACACTAAACATGTATCTATACCCCTTATAAGGCCATGCTACGCACATACCAATACTCCAAATAGGGATCAAGCCATATGTAGTTCTCCCACTCAATGTGCTTTATGAAATAGTTTAATGTAGATGCAAAAATAATAAATTGGGTTTGATTGAGGTGGCTAGGGACTAATGTGAGGATTTGGATATGATTGCAGCTAGATTAGATGGTTACATATAGAGAATAGTAAAATTTACCTCAATGGTTTTGCTTGTATTCTTGTCTACTTTATAATATTTACCAACCCCATTCTAAATGAACTTTGAATGGGATTTTATAGAAATTTATTAGTCATGGGTCAAATGTATTTGTGCTAGGTCAAAAAGATGAAGGATAAAAACCAAAATGAAATAACCATTGGAATTAAAAATGTAATTGAACAAGAGCACTAAAATAGGACAGCTTAGGGTCCAGTGTTATAGTCCATGTTGGGTGCTCATGTCCTACAGGTGCAAGATTTGGGGGGATAGGATTGGCCTAGGAATGCTACCTAGTTGAGGTGGAATTACCATTTGAAATGCTCAATATGATTGGGAATAAATAAAAAGGTGTTTATAAGGGTCATAAGAGCATGCAAGAAAGGCTTATGGGTTGAGTGTCACGAGCCACACTTAAGCTACCAAATTTTAACATTTTCTATGACTACATTTCCCCCCCCCTTTATTCTAGTGATGAAACAAAGAAAAATACTAGGATAAAGGAATGTAGAAAGTGTACCTAAAAAACATATAAGGGTGAAGTTCATGAAGCTATGTGATGCTGAGTATGTGTAAAGAAAGCACATTATGAAGTGTCAATCTATAAGAGAAAATAAAGAGTAGATCAATTCTTATTAGATACATTATATCTAAAATAAGAAAGTTAAAAAGTTGGGTATGAGAGAGAGGAAGAGAAAGGAATGAATAAACCTCATCTAGTACATGAACTAATACAAAATCTATTATGCTATTTAGTGATTCTAGATATGTGTTTTACTAAAAGTAATATCATGAATGGAGTTGAGTGCTTAATTCCTTAAGAGTGGCTCAAGAATGCAAAGGCTAGCCCTTTGGCTCCTTCATCACCTACTGAGTGAAGCTATGCGATCATGCATATGCTAATAAATGTTTAGACCATATGTCTAATCCCTCTAAGTAGGTGGCTTAAGAATACAAAGTCTAGATAGTCCTTTGGCTCCATTGTTGCCTTGTGAAGTGAAGCTATGAATAGATACTGGTATGAATGTGTGTTAGATGAGATGGCTCTTAAATCCCATGAATGTTATATAATCTAATAATATGGTGTAGATAGCTAAATATGTGATGGAAACTAGGCCACTTTTATCCACTCAAAAAAGGTGGAGATTAATTTTATATGAAACCACTCCAAAACTAGGCAATAGGCTTATGTGGAAGCCACTCAAGAATGATGCCAACAATATATATATGGAATAAGACATGAAACTACTAAGAATACCTATGTAATGTTCTAAACTTACAAAGAAAAGAAGTTAAATGTGCCATGCACATTTCCCCCAATCACTGGTGTCTATAACATGGATTCTAATCTAGAAGTTATACCAACTACTATATCTAAAACTAGAAGCAAGAGACATCATGCCATGCATGATGCCCCCTATATCTGGATTCTCTAATAAAAATTATATTAAAACTACTGATTTTAAACTAAACTTTTTCTAAAAAAATTGTAACTGGTCTTACCTTTCTATATGTTTCTAAAAAATCTAGTTTTTTTTCTATATAAATAGAAGTGCTAAAATAGGACACCCTACTATTTTATGCTATAATCCAAACTTGTCACTCCTATCCTATGCTAATTCTAATGATTGTTATGTAATTATCACTATTTGTCTAGTATGTTTTGCCTAGTTTAAAGTCTACATACTATTTTGGGTGTTCTAAAAACTATTTTTTGACCGATTAGAGGCTTTGATCTCTATGAAAAAAACCCCTATTTATTGCCCCCTTATGAGGGTAGGAATGAATACCCTATAATGAATATCCTCAAAATAAAAATCCCTACAAGTGTGTTATGTTATGAAAATACATGATATAAAAATGATAATTGAAAAGATATCTCAAGCTATATTATAGTTTGTAATGGAGATTGTTAGATCAATAGGGGTATGCTTATATAGATGTAACAATTTAGTAACATGTGCAATATAGTGAACTAAAATTAAAAGTTTAGTTAGTTGTTAGTTGTCAAGGAGGGATGGAGCATGATGTCCACCATGGCATCCAAGAAAGCAAGAGAATGCATGATGTGGATCATGGCATTATAAATAATTGAGAATCAATCAAGAAATAAACACACAAGGCAAGAAGAAATAAACATAAAAAAGTGGCCAAGGGGCCAAGCAAATAAGTGATATGGGCACATGTCACTCAAACTAGGAAAGCAAACATACAAGGCATGTTTCAATGCCACATACACATATAATTGAAAAAAATCAAGGTTGACATGAGTTCCACAAGCACATAGAAGAGTACAGGTAAAGGACATTGAAAAATGTCCTAAGGCACACACAAGAATAGAAAAAAAGGACATTGACAAATTTATTAAGGCACACATAAGAGACAAAACAAAGACTAAGAAATGCAATCACATCTAGCTATGCAAAGCAAGAAATGAAGGCATGTAAAATATGTAAATACAATCACATCTTAATAATCAAAGAAGGAAGTGAAAATATGCAAGACATGGAGTAAAAGACTAGGTATATGCTAAGAAATACATAAGTGCTATATACTAGTGATTGTCAATAAAGTAATATATGTAAGCTAGTAAATAATGTATATCAACATGATAACTAGAGTGTGTGGTATATGAATGACATGACTTAGATGGTGTAGTCATGTAGAAGATGCCCCAGTGGGTAGATATATCGATATGTGTCTCAAATGTATGAAGTAGGATGCCCCCTTAATGCATAGAGTAAAGCAATCAAGGATTAGATGTCACTACACACACTCAAATAAGATCAAGTGAAGCATGGTAATGTAGATGAATTGACAAATAATAGCATAGAATAGTAAAATGTAAGTCTAGAATGGTAGTAGAAATATAAAGCATGGATAATGGATACAATTAAAATGTTTTTGGTGTTTTGAGTTTATTTGAATGTTTATGTATTTTGACATGTTATATTGTTTTTGATATTTTTGAAATAAGTTATGTATAATCAATCATAAGGATAATATGTATAAGTAATTTGAAAAGAAACTATATACAAGTGATTTTTAAAAATTATGTACAAGTAAGTAAAAAGAAGCAATGTACAAGAAATACTAAGAAGACATGATACTAACTGATGATTCTCATGAGAGACTCCCTATCATGGTGTCCTATATCAAACAAAGTAATTGTGCATGATTATTAAGCATGAGGGAATGGCTATGACTATGACTCAGAATATTTGTATTCATTATCAGTATCTTAGAAACTATAATAACTTGTATTATTCCACTCATCATTATCATCTTGATTTGGACCCAATGGATTGCTAGTGCTGACTTTTGTTGCATCTGGATCTTTTCTTTTGATAAATTATGTCTGTGAATGATTTTACTTAGGTTGTTCAATAAATCCCAAACCTTGGTGACAAACATTATCAACTACTAGAATAGGAGTAGTGATACCTTGAGCATGCTTGCAAACCCCTTGATCTTGATAATAAAATTGTTGTAGGTATTTTTGAGCAAACCCATACTAATTTAGAAGTTGAACCTTATTTTGGATAGGTATATTTGTATCTTTTTTATGATTTACCTATGCTTGTGGTACTATTTCTTGCTTTGATTTTGCTTTTTGATTCTTTTTTTGTTCTGAGTTATGCTTTGGTAACAAATTTTGTACTATTTCTAAATTTGACCCTTTGTGAATGTGTTCCTACGTCACAATGGATTGCTTAATTGATTTACCTTATATAGGGTCCTCATTAGCAATTATCTATTTTATATGTTTTTTCAAGGCCAAACATGAATCTATGTGATGCCCATGCATTTTATGATATACACAATAATATATGGATATTCTCACTGGATGTAGAGGAGGTAGTTTGATCAACTTAAATTTAATCATTTCCTTTAGTACCTCATTTGAATTCTTATTTGATCATTGAATGATTTTTGAGTCACTAGTTGTAGAGTTACTTTGTTGTGATTTCTTGTTTTGATATGCAACATTGCTTACAACTAATTGACTAGGTGAAGGTGCATATAGATGATTGACACTAGGGTGATTTTGAGGCTTTTCTATTATAATATAATTTTCCAATGTTGTGATATTTTCATGTAATAGATGATTCTATGTTTGCACATCTAAAATTAACTCGCTCATGCTGGTGATTTGATTCCTTAGAGTATCACAAGTGTAAAACCTAGTTTCTTTTGATTGAACATGTAAGCACATATGTTGAAGAGGGTTTAAAGAAGTTATAGGCTAAATGTATACATTAGAAACAATAATATAGGTTACCTCACCTTTTTGAGGGGTGATAGCATAGACCTAGTTAGAGGGAAAGTAGTTATCACCCTCTTAGAGGAGATGAGGAAAAGCAAATTATTTCTTATGCATAAGATATGACATTGAAACTTAACAGGAGGTTATTAGCTGATGTAATGGATCCTCTAAGTATGTAAGTATTTTATTCTTAATTTAATTATACATAATAGAGAGATAACATGTTAAATAAGTAATCAAAATTATAAGTTGTATATCAATATGATTATAAAGAATATTTCACATGAGAGATAGAAAACAAGGGATAGAGAGCATGGAAATTTTAACTAATTCATAAAAAACATACTTATAACATAAAATTTCTAACATGTTTATCAAAATAAAGTTAGAAATTATTTTGCATGAGAGAGAGAATATGCAAAAGAAATATTGAGATCTTGTACATTTTTAGCAATAAATTTTGTAATATCATCTCTTATTATAAAAAGTAAGCATGAGATGGAAAGAATGAATCTTTACATTAACATATAGTAAATTTCATAATTAATGTACTTGATAGGACCAAGTATGGACTCCTTATTGTTTGCAAGAAATGTTATGAAATGAGTGAAATTCATTTTTGATTTTTATGTGAAATCTGATTTGGATGTAAGGTGATACCTCAAAAGCAATGGGACATAGTATATAAAAATAGGGGTTTTGAAAAAAACTGATTTTTTAAAAATTATTATGGAATTTTAAAAATAAATTGTGAATTTATGATTTAAATATGTAGGTAAAAAATAAAAAAAATATTGGAAAAATTATGATTTAAATGGACCTAGTAAATTCAACTAGGGTTTGAAATAAAATTATTTCTTAAAAATTACTATAGAATTTTAAAAATTAATGTGAATTTTTGATTTAAATATGTAGGTAAAAAAGTATTTTTTCCCTAAAAGTACCAAGAAAATTTCCCTAGGATCTCTAGGGTTTTTATGCACAAAAGGACCTAGTAAATTCCATTAGGGTTTGGAATAAATGGTTTTTAAAATTAATAAGGTAAATTTAAAAATTAAATGTGAATTTTTGATTTAAAATATGTAGAAAAAATTATAAAATTATTGAAAAAATTAGCAAGGAATTTACCTTAATATTTATAGGGTTTTTATGTGTAAATAAAGTAAGTTAGGTTCACCAAATGATTTAAATTTTTTAAGAATATTGAAGTCTTATTCCTAATTTAGTTAAGGGTCTAGAATAGTAAATCAGTAAATAATATTATAATAATTTAACCTTTGATTTGTATAATTTATTTGTATTTTTAACCTTTCTATAAACAACAATAAATATGGAGAAAATAAGACTTAACTTAAAATGAATTGAAACAATTATTACAACATCTAATATTGGCTATGCAAGACTGGGATAATGTCATAAATTAGGATCTAGCTTTCATTTTGTGAAAGGATAGGAGAATTGAAATAGGACACCTTATAGTTTGATGCTATTATCCTCTTCTATCACTATTGTCCAAACTACTCATAGGGACCTAAGTTTTTTTTGTTTTGTTCACTATCCTTGTATGAGCTTGCCTGTGAAATCTTGACTCATAAAAGTATACATAGCTCCATATAGAGATGATTTAATCTTAAAACCCTAGACTTAATTATGATTTGATAAAACTTGATAAATAAATGAGAGTTAGTGTGTGTGAGATGCACTAAACATGTATCCACACCCCTTGTGTGGGCACTTTACCTACATACCAATACTCTGAAGAGGGATCAAGCTATATGTAGTTTTCCCACTTAATATGCTTTGTGAAATAGTTTAATGTAGATGAAAAAATGCTAATATAAGTGTGTTTGAGGTGGTTAGGGACTAGTGTGAGGATTTGGATATGCTTGTAGCTGTATTGGATGGATGTGTGCAAAGAATAGGGAAATTTATCTTAGTGGTTTTGATTATATTCTTGATTTCTTTGTAATATTTACCAACCCCCTTCTAAATGAAATTTGAATGGGATTTTATAGAGATATATTGATCATGAATCAAATGTATTCATGCTAGGCCAATAAGATGAAATATATAAACTAAAAGGAAATAACCATTGGAGCTCAAAATGAAATTAGATAGGAGCATCAAAATAAAACACCCTAGGGTCTGATGCTATAGTCCAAGTTGGGCACTCCTATCCTATAGGTGTAGAACCTAGGGGGATAGGATTGGCCTAGGAAACATTGCCTAGCTGAGGTTGAATGATCATTTAGAAATCTCAAGATGATTTGAAATAAGCAAAAATGTGTCTAAAAGGGTCATGAGAGCATGCAAGAAAGACCTATGGATTAGGTGTCACAATCCACACTCAAGATACCAAATTTTGACATTTTATATGGCTACATTTAATGAAAATAGGTATGGATAAAAGTAGGAGTGATGGCATAACTAAAAGTGGTGGTTGGGTTTTTATTGGGATGGTTAGTTTCCCAATTAAGGTATAGGAATGTGGTTCTAAAATAAAGGGAAAAGTAGAGAGTGGAGGTAGAGTTTTAGTTTGTGGGATCTTGGGTGTTTTTACCTTATTTATTGGTTTAGTTGGGGTTTCTTTGGTGGGTTAGTGGAGTTAATTCTAATTTAAATGAGGGGTGAGTAAGGTCTTGTGTGGGGAATAGACCAAGGTTTTTGGTAGGCTTGGTTGGAATGGTAGAAGGTGGCTTAGTTATCTTAAGTGGAGTAAGTTCAAATAGTTTAGGTATCATTTTTTTAGTGGAAGTTTCTAATATCTTGGTTGTGGTGAAAGTGGGTTTGATAGTGGGAATAGAAATTTGGGATGATAGTGGAGTGGTTTGAGGCTCTTGCTTCATTTGGTAAGGAAGCTCAAGATGGTGCCAAAATGTAACATGATCTATGTTGGGTTAGGATAAGTAGTCCAAGTTTTGAACTAGTTTAGATAAGATTAAATAAATGGGTTTAATCCCTTTGATACTGAGCTCAAAGGTCAAACCCATGGGTGGAGAGAGAGAAGTGGTTACTTCATCCTTTTCCTTAATACAAGGATCTAAGGTTTGGGAAGTTGAGCCTCTTATGAGAGAGGTAGGTAGGGTGATCACTTCCTTAGAGGTGATTTCCAAAGGAAGAGTGGATTTATATATGGAGGAGAAGGACATAGTGGTAATGGTTTCCTCTTTCAGTATGCCTTCTAAAGGTTAGGTCAATAGCTCAAATACCTCAATGGGTGGAGAATATGGAGGGGTTATTATTTCTTGGGTTTCATTTTTTATAGGAATGAGGGGTGACTCCACTACCTCAATAAGTGGAGGGGTAGGAAGGTGGTTTCACCAATGGCTTCCTCAGCAATGGGTTAAATAAGGACAACATTAATGGTATGGACTTCATGGTTATGAGAGGATTCTGCTTGATTGTTTTCATTTTTCATGGAAGGGGCATGGTTGGGAAATGGTTATCTAAATATGTCAAGTGATTGGTTTAGGGGTGCATTGGGGTTATCCAATACAATATCCCCCTTGTTAATGAGAGTTTGGATAATGTTCTTAAAGGTATTACACATACTAGCATCATGTCTAATGACTTAGTGGAAGGCACACAATTTATTCTCCTTATACCAACTAGGTACAAGATGAGAAGAATTAAATTACTATAGAAGTTTGATGGGGGGAAGATGTATGATGTTTGATTTTAACAATTTCTTGAAAACTTAAGCATATGACTCTCCAAGTGGAGTAAATTGCTTTTGGGTGTTGTAGTTTGGGTTCCTAGTGTTTTGGTTGGAGGAATTGGAAGAGTTAGATTGGTTGACAAAGGGTGGAGGGGTGGTATTAAAAACAACAACATTCATGATTTCCTTTTTTTTTTGTAGTTAGTGTTGGTTTGGTTGTTTGGTTTATAGGAGTAAGTTTCATTTGATTTGAAGCTAGAGTTATTATTTCTCAATTTTAGTTTCCCCTCATCAATATCTCTATTCTCTAGTTTTCATGTCATGGTGAAATATTCATCAAAGGTCCAAAAGGTTTGAACCCATAAAGTAGAGGAGATGTGTTTGGTGTAATCCCAAGAAAAGATTTCAATCAACTCAAGTTGGAGTAGAGAGAATGGGAGTTGGTTTATTAGACTTCTCCAATGGGCCACTAAGTTAGCAATGGATTCATCATCAAATTTCTAAATGGAGTAGAGGTTAGTGATGGAGACTTTCTTAGATATGTTTATATAAAATTGATATAAAAAAATTTGGGCTAGTTGGGTGAAAGAAAAGAGGGAGTGCTTTGTAATATCACCGTACCAATCTAGTGTTAGACCTGATAAAGACATGGGGAAGGTATGAAGGAGAGCATTATCATAGGCAATCATATAACATGAATAAATAAATAATCTTAGGTGATATTGAGGGTCCTCATTATTTTAAAACTTTAAAAACTTTGGAAGTTCCCATTGAGGAGGGTATGGTCGAATGGGGATAGATGGGTGAATTGGTTCATTACATATTTAGTCATATGACAAAATATTATGAGCTCCATAAATGGATCATTCTAGAGTAGTCATTTTGTCCATTAACATTTTGACAAGGTCAGTTTGGGGTTGTGTACCCCCATATTTTTAAGGTAGACTATGTTAGGTTTGGGCTAGTAAAACATATGTTTAGTTGGTGGGGGGTTGAGAGGCTACCACATATTATTATGTAGATATGGGAAGTTAGGATGATGCCACATATGTGTACATAGAGATAGGTGGTTGGGTGGAAGGTAGATGTACATACCCTTGTGGGTTAGGGGTGTAGTTAGGGTTTGGTATAATGGGCACCTATTGAGAGATTAATGCATATTAGGTAGAACGTATGGTTAAGTTGGTAGATAGAGGGTGGGTGGTGACTTTGGTACTGATAGGTGAAAGCAATAGGAACCACCAAGCTCTAAAATGAAGTAGAGGTAGGTAGGTTAGAAATGAGAGGAATGATGGTAGCACTAAAATAGGGTAATCTTATAGTAAGGGAAGTACTGGTACCTAAAGGTTGGATTTTTCCTATACTAGGAGGGTTATTAGTTGGGGAAGAAGGTGCTTGGGTGTTGCTTGATTGAGTGGGTTAGTTATGAATGGTGGTATCAATAGGGTTATTAATAGAGGAGGATGCTTGGGTGACTAAAGGTTGGGTGGAGATGGTGGCAACAAAAGTGTCACCCATAAGGTGGGATGGCATGCCATAGGTTGGGCCAATAGGTGGAACCAAAGTAGGGGTATGGTGGGATATGGTATTAAGGTAATGTTGGAGGGCTATGGGGTTGTTATCTAGAAAGGTGGAAAATTTTACATCACCTTGGGCTACCATTCGAGGGATGGTAGGACTCCTAGAAGGATGAGGAGAACTCTTTGAATCTGAGGTATACTCCATAGATGAAGGGGAAGAGGAAGAAGGATGATTAAGAGGTCAGTCCTTATTTCTTTGGTTTATTAGTTGTTACCTAGTAAAAACCATGTAGATAAGGAAAGGAGAAAGATACAAGTAATCTCATAACTCAAACAAAGAGAAGACAAGAAAAATTCAAGGAAACAAAACATACACTAAAACATGTTAAATCCTAAGGATATATTTTTAGTCTATCTTTGTGGCATATGCCTTAAGATTTAAGAATTGTGTGACTCAAATTGGCATATAGAGTGGGTACTAGAAAATAAGTTTATGGTTGTTTTCAGGTTGTGTTTAGGCTCTCAGAGGGATCTATATTAGAATTAGTACATGGCTTGATATTGGGGCCTACCCCGTCACTTCACACACCATAATGATAAGGGTATTAGGTGATTAGCTAATATATATTGATTACCAAAGATTATACTCAACTAAAGAGCTAAGTTGGTACTCCCTTTAGTGATGAAATCTAAGTAGGATGGTTAGGAAAGGTGACTGCTAGGTAATGAAATCCTAGTTAGGCCTTATGTCAATGTTTGATGCTTGATTAGATTCAAGTGGTTTGGTCTTATGTGTGTGATAAGAGTGAAGCTATGATTAATTCACTTGATTAATTAAGCTATGTGATCTAAATAAGCAAGAAAACAATGGATGCAGTTAATTTTAAGCCCAAAAATGAAAATTTGATTTCATTATATGAGTAGAAAAGAAGAAGAAGAAACACGTAGATACAATAATGAACCCAATAAAAGACTCAAGGGTCCCACTGGGCATGTTAAAATGTTTTAGATAAATTTTGATTATGTTCTTTAGAATAAGGATAACAAAAACTTAAGAAGGGTATGGTATAAAAACCTGATATGTTGTGTGTGCATTGATCTAGATGGCTATAGATACTCCTTTTTTGCTTGGGAGGAATGACCTATAGATAATAAATAACTCAAATAAATGGTTTGATTAGTTAGATAGTAGGGTGTATTGCCTAAGAAGATAAATCTAAGAAGCACAAGATTCCTTGGAGGCTGTCAATCTACACTTTTAAACAATCAAGTTTTAAAAGACAAGGTACTTACATATATCATAAATGATACTAAAATGAAATACAAGTAGTGATTAATAAATGAATAGGTGAATTAGATAAATTGTATCTATAAACAGATTTATATTAATGCCAAATGAATCAAGTGTGGCTTAAAAAATAGGGTAGAGTTCTATGAGTAAGCAAAAGATCTAAAAGTTAGATTTGGTTGAGGTTTGGTGGGTAAAAACAACTTACTCTTTATTTGTCTGATAGTGACCATCAATGGTTGGGTGTGACTTTCTATAGTTAAGGTGACTATTAGTGGTTGGGTAACCAGCAATGGTTGGGATAGACTATCAGTGGTCAAGGTGACCATTGATAGTTATTATGGATTTTGGTCTGGTTAAGAGAGACTGATTGGTGAAGTTACAAAATGAGATTCTGGAAGGTAGGTTTGGGTTGGGTTAGTTGTGAAATAGAAAGAAAGTAACTAATTATTTAAAATAGATACTTAGCTTTCCTAGTCATTAATCTAAATAATGGTTGAGATAGTTGGCCAATGAACTGGTTGATGGGGTTTGGAACAATTTTGGTAGAGTAACGATATGTGGCTATTCGTTGATGAGTGGTAGCACTTCTGATCTTTATTTCACTTGCTAGCTCACTGGTTTGCTGGGAGAATGAACTACCAAATAAATTATGATACTAGAAGCTCTTGATAGTTGTGGATCTACTTTTCACCTCCTTCTCCTCTCTTTTTGTAGGAGGAGGGGGGAGGTGGAAGTGTAGGTCTAATAAGAGTTTTAACTTAATATCTAATTACATTTTAAATGCATTGATCCACGAGTGGATCAAACATACGAATTATAGAAAATCAAGTTGTAGTTAAAGTGGGTGTTTAATTCTTAGGTGGTGGAAACTTGACCATCGGTGGTCAAGCCTAACCATCAATGGTTAAGGTGACCATCAGTGGTCGAGGGTCAAAACATAGGTTTGGTTAAGGTGGGTTAGTGAGCCATTTTAGCTAGTCAACTAACTGGACTCAAGTTTATGGTCAAAGGGTTGGTGGATGGTTCTTAGGGGGTCCTGAGGTGATTTAGGGGTATTTCAACATATAAAACTATTATGTATGGTTTTCTAGTGTCTATAGATATATAGGGATCTCTATCAGAGAGGAGTGGTGGGCCCAATCCCTAAAAAACTCTATATTATCACTCCCACTATATATAGATATGGACAACTATATATTATCACCATATTTGTATAGGGTATATTTATAAGTCTTATTATATAGATAGGTGTGCCTAGTTTGAGGCCTTACATATAGATAGTGGTTAGGAGTGTTGGGAGTCAATATCTTGTATCAATCCAAATTATATATATAGGATGGGCCCTTATCTATGATCCAATCAAATCTAATCTATTTAGGGAGGGGGAGGGCCAAAGAAACTATTTATTGTGCCACCCTTAAATCCCTAACCATGTAAATTTGAGTTGACCCTCTCTCACTATATAATGGGCTCTTTATATTTGGGACCAGTTCTCTATATAGGGTCTATAGTATGAGATATTTATCCCTTATATATAGATATGGGATATGGGTCATTTATTGGAGGCTTATGTGCCCCTTATATATATGAGGTCCTTAAATCACTATATATTGGGATATGGGTTGAAGGCTTTAGTTCCTCCCACTCTATCTATTTGGGGAGGTCCATATATATATCTATAGAGTACTTAGTTGAGATTCTATATATATGGGTTGGGAGTTGTTAAGGCAAATATCTATACATGTTCATCGTTGAGGTTGGGAGTTTTCCATTAATGCCCCATCTAAACTATGGAATTGTTTCCTTCTATATAACTATCTGGTATTCGATGTATAAACATCTATTCGGTTTATTAAAGAGATTAATTCAATTTATTCATATCAGGATTTAGTTGGTGTATCAATGTCTATTCATTATTCAAAGCTTTTGTTGATGCCTAAACCCCTCAAGGAATATGAAGTCACCATATATATATAGATGGGGAAGGATATATATATATATATATATATATATATATATATATATATATATATATATATATATATATATATATATATATATATATATATATATATGCAAACACCCTTATATATAGATCCACCCCCTATATATATCTTCTATAGTTGAGTTTAGATATTAAATATCCCATATCTATATAGAGTCAACCCCCTATATCTTTATCTATCATAGTTAATATATAACATACCCCATATACATATATAATATAGACTGTGAGGGCATAATATATAGATATAGATATAGATAGAGTTTATATGATTGGATTAGATTGAGAGTTTACAGTTTAGATATAAAGGTGTATTCAATATTCTCACCCCATACACAAATTAAGATTTAAACCATCTCCTCTATGGGTATAACTTGACCCCATAGATATATCTATATGAGACCCCTATATATATATATATATATATATATATATATATATATATATAACTCTCCTCGATGTCCCTATCTATCTATATGGGTGGTAGGCCTATATATCTATATGATGCCTAGCCGTATCTATCTATATGGTCCCCCCATCTCTTTTTATGGGGAGCCCCTCTATATTTAAACTCAACTCAACTTTATATGGTTGGGGGTTTGGGGGTGGCACCCCCTATATATCTTATCTTATCTTATCTCCCATATATATAGGATAAGATAAGATATACAGGGGGTGACAATTGTATATAATTTTTTGAAGTATCTATAATTTTTTTGGAAACCCCTCTCTAGTTAAATTGATGGCCTTTACATATATATGGCCTCAATATATATGGGAGTAGAGTTGAGCTAATAGATGTATCTATCTATCTACCATCTATTACGGAGGAGGACCCACCTATGTCTATAGTCTATAGGGGTGAGAGAGAGCACCTTTATCATAATTGATTACATATAAATAGATATGTCAAGTGGTAGTACCCCTATATAATTGACCCATCTAACTTAGTATTGGATCCTTATTTATTATATGGCATAGATCACCTATAGATATATATGGTATTTCCACATGGGGTTTGACTCATTGAGTCAATATGAAAGTCCCCTCCACTATCTATATATAGATAGTTAGAATAGAGGGTAGGGGAGGCCTACCTATAACTTAGCCCCTCAACCTACTCCTTAGGTCCCTTTATATATATGATGATATCCATATAGATCTATATGGGGGTCATTGGTGTGAGGGAGACTCTCTAGACTCTACCATATAGAGAGGGGGTTGAGCAAACCTGAAATCATATACACTTTTTTCCATATAAAATATAGAATCTATATAGAGTGGGAGGGGGAGGGGGAATGGATTTGATATGGTCCCATTCTCACTCCTTAGAAATTAACCCTCTATTTTCTATTAGACTATGGGTGGCCACCTATATATCATATCTATTTGGGATAGAGGTAGATCTACATATATGTGTGTGTGTGTGTGTGTGTGTGTGTGTGTGTGTGTGTGTGTGTGTGTGTGTGTGTGTGTGTGTGTGTGTAAGCCTCTATATCTATAGTGAAACAAACCCCTGAGCCTAGTGAATAATATAAGATCCTTATAAAATCTATGCCATGTGATGGTCCATATATATATTTGGGTGACCCATTAAAATCTAATATCTATATGGGGTTCAAGGCCCTATATATCTATATGGGAGATTCAATGTTCACCTAGATATATATAGGCTAGCCAGGGGATGGAACCATATCTATTCTATATATGTAGATAGATATATTTCTAGAACCTATATATAAGATATATATGGGGTGGGGGGATATATATCTATATGGGAATATAATATATCTGAATATATCCCCCAACCCTATCTCTATGTTGATCTTTAGAGGATATATAATTATCTTATCTATATTGAGAGGGGAGAGAGGGGGTTATCCTATCCTTATCTATATATGAGGGGTGGGTTCCCATAGACATATTTAGGGTTCATGGTTGATAAGTGACCCCACTCTATCTATTTGGGGAGGTCCTTATCTATATATATGATAAATGAGTGCCCCCATATATATATATATGATATTTTATCCCTATCCCTATTTAAACATTGACATTGGCATTAACATTAGTAAAGGGGGGTTGGTAATCCTATATATACTCTATATGGTGAAGGCCATATCTATATATAAGGTATCTGTCACACAATGTGATGTGGTAGATCTATTTGTGGTAGTCTAGTTATAATCTCAATGGTTTATTAACATGTATTTAGTAGTTGACCTATCTATATATGGGGGCATCAGACATCACCATTCTACATAGATATAGATAGGACCCATATATGAATAGGTTCGATGGACCTAAACATCCCCTCTATTCTAATCTATAAATATTGCCTAGGGGAAGGGCCCCATAGAGTTATAGGTTCTAGTCATACCTCATATCCCATATCTAGTCTAGATAAAGGCCCTCTAAAATATATATAGCTAGAGCTAGGGGGTTGGTGGCACTGATCACCAGTCCCAATCCCAATTTTTATCTATATAGTATGGTGATCTGATTACAACATAAAAATCCATTTGAGTATTCCCCATTTGAGTATTCCCTATTTGACTACCATTAGATTGATGCACCCATATAATATATAGATAGGGGATTAAGTACAATTTATACACCTTGATATGTAGATAGGGGATTGGGTACGGTCTATGCACCCCTAACATGATGAAATATCATGCCATATAGATGATTAGATGTAGGGATGGATATGCATGCATTTTATTCAATCCCATTGGGTACTAAGATAAAGATAGGTCACTATATTTATATAAGGATGGATAGGCTATAGATTTAAGACCAAATTTAGGACCACCTATAGATATCTAAGGGATGCCCTACTCACCCACCACTTAATCCATATGGGGGAGTAGGTGGGGGGGTCAACTGAATAAGTGGTGAATATACATAAATTAAATCCCCATATTGATATAGAGGATAGGGGAACACCACAAAGAAATATCACTTGACACCCTATATATAGATAGATGCACTTGTGATTGATGGGGAATAAAAATATAGATCTTATCGACACAATATGATAGATCATAAAGGGAAAGGGTAGGTTGGGAAACTATATACATAGATGAGATAATTGGCCTGGCCTATATATAACGCCCCCTTAGAAAAGAGGAGCCATCACTTCATTATTCAGGCATAGACATAGATCTACATTTATATCTACATGTAAGCCTCTATATCTATAATTCAACTAACCTATCATCTACACATATCCATCTAATTGATACCTTTCCATCCATCTGATAAAACCCCCTATTTATATCTATGTATATCTACCTATCTATGACCTATATATCTATCTATCCCATATAGATATATCAATACCAAATTGGTCCTATATATCTAAGAGATAGAGGTAGGGGTGGATATCTATCATAGCATATATAATCTACTCCCCTATATCTATAATTGGGTTTAATCTAGACTAGACTCTAGCTCACCCCCCATATATGATTATATGAGGGGATCCCAATCTAGAGGGTGACTAGACTCTAGCTTACCCACATATATGACTAGAAGAGGGGCATTATTCACTCCATAGAGAGTTGATACCCATATATATCTATCTTAATCCCCTATAAATAGATATACCCCTTCACCCCATCCCTATATATCTATATGTCCCTCACCAACCTAACCCTTCCCCCTTTATTAGATTAGATTAGATCCATCGGGTGCCCCTATCTAATCTAATCTATATATAGGGGTGAGCATAGTGAATACCCCTCCCCCATATATATAAATTAAATTAAACTAAATTAAATTTAATATATATTTGGAACTTCCTATCTATTATTTATGGGCCTATAAATCTATATGTATTCCTATATTTAGTATATAGGTTAATGAGCTTGAGTCTCAATGATGTATGTTATATTCAGTAGTTCATTTACCAAATATAAGGATTGAATCTAGATCCACACACCCACCCACACACACAAACACACACACACACACACACACACACACACACACACACACACACACACACACACACACACACACACACACACACACACACACAGACACAGGGTGATTTTATCCCAAGCATGAAGATTGAATCTAAAGACACATCTATATATAGGGGGCCTATATATCTATATGGCCTTTAGTGGGGAGTTCAAGGATTAAAACGGGAGCCCATAGACATAGTTAGGGTTCCATAGAGTAGAATAGAATAGAATAGATAGGGATCTCAGAGAATATATAAGGGAGAATTGGAGATAGAATGTAAGTATTTAATCCCCCTATATATGCTATCTGAAAAGGCTTTAATCTAGAGTATAAGGCTTGAATCTTGAACCAAATCTATATATAGGGGGATTCTATCCCAAGTATGAATCTTGAAGATAGAATGATAAGATTGATTCTAAATCCACATCTATAAATAGAGGTATTTAATGATGAGTGCCATATATGTCTATAGGATTGAATACCCATTAAACTTTATATGGTAAGGCCCATATATATATGGGTGTCATGTGTAAGGCCCTATATAGATATTGGGCATGCCCTATATCAATTAATTCCATATATATAGATAGGGGATGGGGATTGGATCTATTATCTATGATACATATATAGTGGGGGTAATTAATAATACCATATAGCCTATATATCTATTTGGTCCCCCTCTAAATATAGAATACCATGGGGATTGGATCTATATACAGGGCGATTGGGCAGTTGGTGGAGGAAGTCATATCATGTATATAATGAAGGATGAAGTGGTTGCCTATCTATCTATACCGGGCCTATCTATATATGGGTGGGAGTGTGAGGTTTGGGTGGTTGCACACACACACACACACACACACACACACACACACACACACACACACACACACACACACACACACACACACACACATGGGTGGGAATGTGAGGTTATCCCTATCCATAATAGTCATATCAAATATATAATAAATAAGATGGGTTGAGGATGAAGTCAATCAGATGAGTATTGGGTTATGATCTATATAGAGATAGGGGCTTTGGTCAGAGTCTAAAGATTTAGTCATATATATTATCTATATACGAGGGGATTTGTCAAGGTCAACATCCCCCATTTCTAAAAAATGAGGACCCTTGTTCAAATTTTACAAACTATGCTATAAATTAGGCATTAAACTTGATCAGAGTACATTATTGAGTATCATGTTTTGATTTACCTTATATTGACATGCTAACACATAAGCTTTATTTGATCTTATCTAATGTTTCTAGCATTTTCCCCATTTGTTTCACCTTGCAAGATCAATGGATATTCATTAGAATGAACACATATTAATGAGTTTATGCTTCAATGTTAATTTGACCCTTAGTTGGTTAACTAATATGGTCTCATTTGAGTCATTATGTTAATATTTGGTCCTTAATTGATTAATTGAATCCAAATTTATATGGCCTTCAAAAACCTTGGTCAAAATTACTTTAGGCTAAGTTCTTATTAAAATGGATTCATATTTTTGAAGGGTCACTTTATTCATCTTAGTCTTAGTTTAATTTTATCCTATGTTTTGATCAAGTTTATTAATTCATCAATACTTTAATCTAAGATGTATGCTAACTTATTATATGTCTTGAGCACTTATTATTTAATTTTACTATTCATAGGTATGAATTGAATGCAAGGATGCCAAGTGTTGAAACCTCACTCAATCAGATCAAATATCAATAACACATTGGTGATTGCCCAAAGTCAATAAGTTAAAATTCCTTGGATAAAAGATCGATGGTGTGAACTCTTACATATAAATTCCAATCGATGATCTACATTGAAAATTGGGGTCAATAAGTCAAGATAGATATACAACACACATTCAATCAAACATAAGAGATTTAGTGGTGCAAATTGAGTTAATAAGTCAATAATCCTAAATTACATGCAAGGATACCACATGGAATAAGAGTGTTAACTGAATGAAGACTGATAACAAGGTACATAGAAGGCACGTGGGGATACCAAGTGTCATAATCTTAAAAACTTGGATCAAAGATTAATGACCAACATTGAAAGTCAAGGCCAAAAGACTCCTAAGATCAAAAAAGTGAATTTAGTCAAGTTCTAGGGGGAATGAGATGAATACACCTGTTCAAAGTGACAACGATCATATTTTAAAGTTAAATAAACAATGTGGAAAAGAGATGCCATATAGGTAGACATGTCAGATCAAAAGATTTTGTGGACCCAAGCATGTAAAGGTATAAATATAAGATCAAACTATGATTTGGGTTACCAAAACAAATACTTAAAACTCATATGAAATAATTAAATCTTAGTTAAACCCTCCAAAAGATATCAGAGATAGAAAAAATCCCTAAAATTATTCATACATTGTTTCAAACCAAAAAAGAAATCCTAATAATCAAATCTATTCAAAGAGTTTAACCAAATAGTTGAAAGTATTGAATTACCATTCATAAGTAGAAAATTCAATAATAATCATAGTAATGGAAACCTATGGACTACTTTGAAGAAAGTGGTTAAATTATACTTGTCATCAGACACAAAGGGTAGAGTATTTAAAGATACATAGTTCATGGCTTATTCACTAAATATAGGAGACAATAGCTATTCAATATTATTTTGGGCCTTAGAGAACTAAGGAGTTTTAACCAAGGAAGAGGAAAATATACTTCTGATAAAGAGATTATATGATGAAATCATGGCAATTCCACTTACTAGACTACATTATGATACCACTAAGCCATAGATAGATGATAATAGATAATGGGATCCCAATGGTAGGGTAAAAGATCACTTGAAGAGCAAAGTAATTTTGGATGTACCTTATGAAAATGAAACCAAAGCATATGAACTTGTGTAGACTAAGGTAACCACCTATTATGAAGTTTTTACAAGACTAAAGGAACATAATTTAAAACTTGAATTTAGATTACTAAGAGATTAGAAGATGGAAGATAAATGGCAACTTGGTCCTAGACAATATCATCTAGTAGATGTTGGCCCTTTTAAGCTTCCCCCAACTGACATACAAATAGAGCATAGGCCTAAAGAAAGGAGGCTAAGAGAAGTTGATTCAAACTCCTTAGTCCCTGAGCCTTCTGAAAGAATAAACCAAGATTTACCTCAATAGGATGAAATTCACATGATAGATCTGGATCCAAAGGAATCTCTTGAAGATGCATTGAGAATGATCTTCATGACTTATGAAATAGACTCAGATGTAGAGGATGAAAAAATCAAAGAATTTAGAAAATAAAAGGGAAAAGAAGAGTCATTAGACTTAGTGATCATGGATCCTCCCAAGAGGAAGGCTAAGACTGTAATTGTCCAAAAGGTAAAGAAAGCAAAAATGGCAATCATTCCCCCTTTTAAGGATATCGACCTATTCAGTGAAGAGAACCCAATCTATGGACTGGCTATACCTGAATGGTTCATATATGAGCCAAGGATGGATAAGATGCCTATTGTTTATCACCCATGGGATATAGTGAAGACCAAAAACATCCCTCTATAATAGGAGTTAAAGTCTTAGATAATAACATTACAAAATGAAGAAGAAAAAAGACTTGATACTCTAACTCAATTAGCAAACTAGTTTTAAGAAGAGGTTCCAATTAAGCATATGGCCCATTATTAAATGGTAGTTAGGGATGATCCAACTACTATAGGCCTAAAAAGAGTAACTGAAACAATTGTCATAGAAAAAGGTTATGAAGTTCTACACCAAAGGGTTGAGCCTTTGGTTCAACTAACTTAGAAGAGAGAATAGAGACTAGGGGAAGATCCCATGTTTGAAGAATATGTTCTAGAGATAGCCCAATCCCATTTATAAAGGTTATAGGTTGTAATTAAATGACTAAAAAAAGAGAAGAAAATTATGGAAAAACAATCTATTTTGTCAGTACCACTAGATATTGTTAATAACTTTGAAATAACTATCTATGAGACAATCAATTATTTGAAGGCAATAAGGTCCAAAGTGGACATGGTGAGTAAACAACATGCCATGGATTTGAACCAAGCCAATTAGTGGTAAGGCTTAGATAAGAAAATTAAGACAATGATCAAGATACTAATGTAAAACTAGATTCTTAAACTTAAAATAGTCAACCCATCACACTTTAATATGGCCATGATAATCTTGATGGAGAAAATTAGGAATATAAATAAGTGGTCAAAAAGCATGGAAGGCCTCTTAGGAGACTTCAAAAAACTAGAGGGCATAATGATATAAATAATAAGAGGATTGATTAAGGATCCAAACATCCCAAGTCAAACAAGCCTAATAACTGATAAACAATTCTAGTAGAGAGCTACCAAGTTCATCCAAGAGGTCAATAGTAGAAGAAAGAGGACCATAGGGGCTGACAAAATGTATATCTTGAACTTGATCTTGACAAAAAATGAAAATATTGGTAATGATAGGAGTATCAAAGAACCCATAGACATAATGGATGACATCTTCAGAGATTTAGTAGGGAAAATAGAGGAGCTATTTATAGAGTCAATCATCAATCTCAAATTGATTGATGAAAAATCCATGAAGATTTTGGAATAAAAGCAAAAGGCTATAACTACAAGGGAATCTCAAAGTCAACATGGTTGACTTAGAATATTCTTTTGTATTAAAACCATGTAAATCATTTAAAAATAATATACTATTTTGTAAAAGCATGTGCAATGTGTAATGCATATGGCTTATAGGTTAGTCATATTTGAAAAGTGTCATTTGTGTTAGAATATTTTTAAGAAGACATCTATCTTTAACACTTGTCTAATTCCCATTTGATAATGACTAATCAAAATATCCCATGGGTTTCTCTTCCAAATTATAAAAGGAGGTATTATCATTGGAACAAAGGAGGAAGTTTTAAGAGCAAAATTAGTTTTTAAATTTTGGAGAAAATAATATAAACATGAGAATTCTATGAAGATTGTCTCATTTTATTTTTTATCATGGTTGGTTCCTCAAATATCTATTCTAATATGTAGATTTGAACTAATTTTATGAATTCTAGATGTGCATGTATTAATGCAAAGTTGTTAATTTGTGATTTATGCTAGGTTTAATGAAAGTTGTTAGATTCATTTCAATATCATTACTTTTTTGGAACATGTGAAAATGCAATTTTCTTGTTTAATTAAATTTTTAAAGTGAATCTGATTTCTAATTTGCATATTTTTAAATATCCTTAGACATTTACTTGATATATAATAGGATTTGTACTATTTGGTAATTTCATGTCATATGCCAGTTTGAAGATGCATATCTTTCATGAAATTAGAGCTTTGTCAAGATGTCTGAACTAAAGAACATAAACATCTATTTTTTTTTGCCTTACCCTACCTATTTTATCATTTTTTTAAATCAAATCACTATAGTTTACTTTCTCATTATTAATATTCATGCTAGATTATAGTATTAGAATTTATATTATGAAAATTATTCATTAGATTCAGATAAATAACATTTATCTTCACAAATATTTAGGACCAAGGTCGGTCCTAACAACTACTTGCATAACTATTTTGTGAAATAGTCAAATAGATTGGCCACTACTCCACCACAATTCTTAGGAAGATCACAACCAAAAACTCATGCAAAGATTCTTTGAATCTTGAAATGAGAAATATTTTCAACACTATTAAAACCCTATGATACATTTACACACATTAATAGGTGGAAAGCATTGGTTCTTAAAGGAGGGATTGATCTAAAGATTTGTGAATTTGAATTATCTTGAATTAATTTTAGTGAATTTTATTCAAAGATCAGTCAATCCTTTATAGATTTATGTTTTTCTTAGCTTAAATTTGTAAAGATCATTGATATTCATGGTTTTAAGTCAGTCTTTAGGCTTATTTAGCTAAAGATAGTTATTATTTGAAGATTTATGTGAAATTATTACAAAGGTTGCTTAAGCTTTATGAATATGACGTGTTTAAGTTTAGTAATAGTAATTTTTTTCAAAGATCACTTATATTCACAAGTTTGGATGTATTTTTAAGATAATATAATTAAAGATGGTCATTATTTGAAAGATTTGTATGAATTTGTGTAAAGTTTGCTTGAATTTAGAAATATAAACATACAAATCTACTTATTGATAAGAATCGAACCATTATTTTCAAAAATTTGAAGATTATTTGTCTTTATAAAGATAAAGTTTTTATGTTGTATTTTGAATAGGATTTAGATTTTACAAGATGGAACTGACACAAATAAGAACTAGGTTAAGGTTTGAGATAAGGCTACCTCTTCTTTCCTTGGAAATTCATAGGAAAACAAGAGGGGATAAAGGTAAACATAGAGTTTCTAAATCTGAACCTACTTCACCTATTTTTGTTTTTATATTCAATCCTCATCAAGGTATGGCTTAGTTAGTTGGATCTTCTATCAATGTGCCTGGTCAGGTACATGACTTACTAAGAAATCTAGAGAAATATTTACCTTCATTTAGTCTTACAGACATTGTTATTGTTGAAGAACACATCAAGTCTTTTAAGGCGGCCTTAAGGTTATTAAATGTTGTTCATAAAGATGTTGATTACAAGTTATTTCGTTTTACCTTTAGAGATGAAACATATGATTGGTTTCTTAAACTTCTTAAAGGTTACATCATTATCTAGAATTACTTCAACAATTATTTTATTTATTTATTTGGAAAGATCACCAATTCATATGTTCTATATTTACCTTCATTTATTCTCACAGACATTGTTATTGTTGAAGAACACATCAAGTCTTTTAAGGCTACCTTAAGATTATTAAATGTTGTTCATAAAGATGTTGATTACAAGCTATTTCCTTTTACCTTTAGAGATGAAACATATGATTGGTTTCTTAAACTTATTAAAGGTTACATCATTATCTAGAATGATTTCAACAATTATTTCATTGATTTATTTGGAAAGATCACCAGTCCCTATGTTCTATATCAATAGTTCACTATAGTGAAGAGAGATTCAAATGAAACCATTAGAGATTTTAATGCTAGATTTCAAAATATGTTTAGCATAACTATATTTTATTATAAGACTAATGAATATTTAGCTTTATATATTTATAAGGATGCTTTAGATCTAATGACTTACATATTTTTGAAAAGAGTTGTTGGGGCCATAAATACATTAGCTTTGGCCTATGTTAAAGCTATGAAAATTAGTGATTAAATGTGACCCCAAGGTTAATTAGCATATGATATTCCTAATATTAATCCTAATTTTCCTATATTGAATATCATTCCAAATACTAATTAGGACATGCTTGCTTTGAATCAAACTCTAGTTTTAAACTAGTTACCTTTGTGTCATGCTCATCCTAGTCAGAACCTAGGATTGGTAAATAACTCTAAAAATAGATCCCATCCACAAGATCAATGAGATATGGTGATAATATCTAGTAATAGTACTCAAGTACATAATTCAGAGGCACCTAAGAATGAAAATGACTCCATATTGAAAATGGTTCAAAAACTGAGCACTAATTTTCTTCAATTACAAAAATAGGTAGGTAACACTAGGGAGAATTTAAATAAAAACTATTCTTATCAGAAGTTTAACATAGCCACAAATAGGTTTTACAATAGTAACAAAAATAATAATAATGAGTCATCTAAAACTAAGAACATACCTGAAACAAACATTTGTGATGTCACTTTAACTAATTATTATAGGGTTAATAACATTGCAAAACATGGTGAATTAGACTATATAGAATTTTGTAATGTTTTGAAGTATTTCAATATGAATTGGATACATTTGAAGTTGTGACTAACAAAGATAGTGTTACAAGGTCATCTAGTTCTTTAGAGACATCTAAATATTTAGAAATAACTTTTATAGTGGAAACCTTTGATTTTCCATTTCAAGTTGAGAATGAACCTAAATATCCTCTAAATGAGATTCATGCTTTTTAAAAGTATCTAAATAAGACTTATACATTGAGGAGAAAATAATAAAATTAACTAATGACAAGTTATACTCCACCATAAATAGTAATACTCCTGATCCCAAAGTAGATAATGATCTAAAACCTCCAAAGGGAAGTAACACTAGAAATAATGATAATTTATCTAGTTATTCTATAAAGAGTGGGCACAACATAGTAGAGGATATGAATAAAATTAAAGCTAATATCACATTGCATGAATTAACTCAGATAACTAAACAAAGAGACTTATTTATATAATTTTTAACTAAAAAACCTAGTAAATCATAGAAACCTACAAATGCAAATGTAGTAATGTACAAGAATAAAATAGAGGTTCCACCTTTTTTACTAATAATTAGTTTTTTTGGTAAAAACTTGTATAACTATCTATTATATTTAGGTGCCTATGTAAATATTAAGCCAATAGGTATTTGTGAAAATCTTGGTTTAACTTCTATTAAGACTGATAAAGTAATGACTTGATTAGACAAATCTAGAGTTAAAGTGATTGATGAATTGTTAAATGTGTGTATGTAGCTTGCTTCAGAACCAACAGTGCATCAATTTATTGATATTAAAGTTGTTAACATTCCAAATTCTTATGGGATGTTACTTTTTAGAGATTGGACTAAAGCTTTGAATGGATACATGTCAATTTATTGATCTCACATGTGGCTACTATGGAGGGGAGTTCCTAATCAAATTCAGATTGAAAGGGAAAGAAAGAAGAAGCATATGATCACCGAATATATTAAAACCAATGAAAGGGTCAATGTGGTTAATTTTAATTTAGGGGTTTTCCCCTTGACACTCTTCATGTATGTAATTCTAAGGACTCTCATGCTATGCCTAGACTTTAGAAGTTATATGCTGATGGTGCTAGATGTAAATCTGGGTTTGGAGTAGGAGTAGTTTTAATCTATCCCATTGGGAAAGAATATAACGTTTCTTACAAGATTCAGTTTATTTGTAAAAATAATTTGGTAGAGTATGAAGCATTTATCTTAGGATTATAATTTTATATTAAACATAAGGTTAAAAAACTACTAATATATGGTGATTTTGAACTAGTAGTCAATCAGGCTAGAAGCAAGTATCAATGCAAATTGTCTTATCTAAATAAATACAAGTTTAGAGTATGGGGATTGATTTATTACTTTGATGCTTTCAATATTATTTCAATCCCTAGATAAGGAAACTAGTTTTTTGATGAATGAGCTTCAGCTATAGCTAACCTAATTCCAAATCAAGGTACCAAACTAGGAAGGCTTAACATTGAATTAGTCCCATGTACCTTTATACGTGATAATGTTAATCATCTGTAAGTGTTTAGTGATGACCAACATATCATTGAATTCATGAACAACTCATGAGTGTTTAAGTCTTATATTATTGATGAGTTTAATGAGAGCTCTCTTAATGTTGATAGAATTTATAACAAAATAATACAACTGAATGATAACAAGATTCCCAAAGGCATGATTGCCTTGGAAAGGATATTTGAAAACGATAATATAGCTAAAACTACTAAAGTTCCCAAAGTAAATGGGAAAGATTATAATGTAGTTAACCTAAGAACTCAAGGTCAACATTAGCTAGTGAACCTTGGTACAACATGTACAAATGTAGAGTCCAAAAATGCTAGAGACATACCAACTAGGTACAAAGATGTTATTGTATGGTCTTATAAATACTTGAATATCTTTTATCCTCAAGTTATCACCTATACCATTCCCTTGAAATAAGCCTATAAACCATTTAGGTAGAATCAAAGACTGGTTAATCCTATTTTAGAACCATTGATTTATAAAGAAGTCAAGAAATTATTAGATGAATAATAGTTTCTCCAATTAGACATTCTACCTAGGTAGCTAATCTAGTACCTTTTCGAAATAAAAACATAGAGATTAGATTATGCATAGAAATTAGGAAATTAAAAAAATATTCCAAAAAGGATAATTATCCTTTTCCATCCCTTGATTAGGTGATTCAAACTGTTAGTGGTTCTACCATGATGTCTTTCCTAGATGGTTTTTTAGGTTACAATCAGGTACTTGTTAACAAGGAAGATAAAATGAAGACTGCATTCAAAATAAAATAGGGTATTTTTTATTAAAAGAGGATGCCTTTTTGACTCATAAATGCAAGAGATACCTTTTAGAGAGCTATGGATCATGCCTTTCAAGGTCTCATAGGTAAATGTATCATTACATATATGGATTATTTGACTTATTTTCCAAGAACAAGGGATATAACATAATGCATTTATAACAAGTATTTGAATGTTGTTGAAGGTATGGAGTTTCCCTTAACCCTAAGAAAAGAATATTTTATGTAACTGAAGGGAAATTGATAGGACATGTGATAACTAGAGATGGGATTTCTATAGATCCAGATAGAGTCAATGCTATATCTAAAATAGAACCCCAAAATAGTAGAAAAGAGATAAAGTCTTTCTTTTGGAAGATCAATTTTATAAGGAAATTTATTTCTAGTTTTGTAGAGATTGTGAACATGATAAATAAGGATAAAAAGGTCAAATGGAATGAAGAAATGAAGAAATACTTCAAGGATATCAAGGAATCAATAAGACAGGCACCTGTGTTGATAAGTCCTGACTTTACCAAAGATTTTTATCTTTATTATTTTGATTTTGAGCATATAATAACAACTATATTAACTTAGAGAATTGATAAATGTGACCATATAATTAAATTTATAAGTAATAACTTCAAATATGCTAAGTTAAATCATTTATTGATTGATAAACAAGCATTTACTTTGGTCAAGGTAGTGAAAAAGTTTAGACATTATATTCTTAGGAATAAAGTGTATGCTATATTGTCAGACCCTACTACTAAAATCATGCTGAGTTAATGTGAATTAGGAAAAATAAGAGGGAAATGGATGTCCATACTCTAAAAATATGATATTGAAATGAAATTTGATAAATTAGTGAGGTGTTAGGGATTAATTTAATTGATTGCTAACACTAATCCTAGATTGAGCATCATGCAGGTTGACCAATAGTTTCAACCAAATGATTAGTATGATGTAATCATTCATTTCCTAATAAATGGTTATTATCCTATAGGACTGATTAGAGAATAGAGAAGACATTTGAGGCTCAAAGTAGCTCACTTCTTGATTAAGGATGGGATTCTTTATAGGAAAAAATATGGAGTGTATTTGAGATGCATTTTAAAGGAAAAATCAACTGAAATCTTAAATACCTTTCATGAAAAACTTGGGAGTGGACACCCCTCTAGGAAAATAAAAGTTTATAAAATCATAAGGGTAGGCCAGTCATTTTCATATATGGTCACAATAATGTCAGGGAATGCCATCAATGTCAAATATTCAATACAAAAGAACCTAAAGTAGCTATGCCCTTGAGGCCAGTTTTAATTGACAAACCATTTGCTTAATGGGGTTTGGAATTTGTTAGGGGTTATCAAACCTAATTATTTAGTAGGGAACAATTATGTTCTTACTACCATAGATTATTGTAAAATATGGAGGGAGGTAGTATAAACAACATAGTGTAGGGCTGAAGATGTTATCAAGTTATTAGAAGAGAACATTAGCACTAGGTTTGGGATGCTGGTATCATTAGTCTATGATAATAGATCAAAATTTACATCTATAGAGATGACTAAGTGGGCCTATGACAATAAAATAGATCTTAATTTTTCATATAATCATTACCCTTAGGGTAGTGGAGTTTTAGAGTTTAGAAAAAAGAATATGATAAAAGCTATTAAGAAGTCTGCAACTCAACAACTAAGAACATGGCATAAATTGTTAAAATATGCTCCATGGGTAGATATAATTAGAGTGAAACAATATCTAAAAGTATCATCATTTCTCTTAGAATATGGAAAATAACTAATCTTTCCAATTACTCTCAAATTTACAACTTACAAGTTTATACAAGAATATATAGAAGGAGATAAAAAATATGTCAATTCTAGGTTACTTGATATTATCCAAATGGAGGATGTTAGAGAAGAAGCATTTTTTAATTTTAATAGACATCAAACCATTGTTAAAATATGGTTTGATAAATGATCAAATATCAAGGTGTCTAGATAGGGAGACCTAGTTCTCCTATGGGACAAAGCATCTGAGCTAAAAGGGAAACATGGGAAATTCACTCCTTTGTGGATCAAGCCTTACCAAATTGCTAAGACAATATGAGAAAACATCTTTAATCTCAAATAATTTTAGGGAGTAGAGTTCACTTTGCCAAACAATGGGTAGTATCTCAAGCATTATTTCTCTTTTGTTCCACCTCAAGTCTTTATGGAGTAATCTATAAGATTAGTTAGAGTTAATGCAGGTAGGTTTAGATTAGTTTCATTCTTGTCCCTTGTTTGTAAATAGTTTTTGTGAATATTTGTTTTCTTGTTGTGTGTTTGCTTTCTTTACTTTGTTATCTAGCTTCCAATAAGTCTTTTTCAAGTTAGGTATTCAAGCTTCAAATCCATATAGTGCTCAACAGAACTTCATAAACCAAAAATGCAGATATGACTTTTAAACATTGGTTGATCATAAATTTTGGAAATTTTGAACTTAATGTTATGTTTCTGATAAAATGGTGAAGATTAATATATAGACTAATTATTACTTAAAAATATTAAACCTTATTTTGATCTAAATTTTATTTCAATAAGGATCGCATGTGTTTGAGTGAAATTTTGAATTATTAGAATAAATTCATGTTAGCACTTAAAGAACATTATTGCCTGGGATGAAGTTTATGACCAAGGATGATTATCTGAAAAATCAAATATTTGACAAAAAATCTTAAACACCTAGCTAATACTGGTTCCCACCCTTTGTTAGAAAGCTAAATATAGTTGAAAAATACATAAATAAAAGCCTTCTCAAAAATATAAGAGTTTTTTGAGGAAAGGTGATTCTAGTAACCTCTATCGGGGCTATAAATGCCTAAATGGTAGTGGAACAAGGCCTAGAGTGGATCCAAAGGTATCTATATTAGAGTTATGGAGGCCTAGATGGTAGCAAAGCAATGTCCAAACCTTCTCCTTTTATAAAATATTATTCATAATGAATATCTACATATGCTACAAGTCTGTGTTAATGATTAAGGTCATGAAATCTAGAAGTTGTTCTTTGAATCCCAATGGAAATCAATAAATGAATCAAAACACACACACAACATGATTGAGTTTTAATATTTAACCTTAATTTTTCATATGTAAGACTTATTTCAATTATTAATTTATCTTAATAATGGTACTTGATCATGTGGAATGATTAGTCTTGTTATTATTTTGAACCAAAAGTATCTAAATTCTAACATCCTGCAATGTTTCCCCTAGAAGTTGCCATTTGTTGAGGTCAACATCCTCCATTTCTAAAAAATGAGGACCCTTATTCAAATTTTGCAAATTATACTATAAATTAGGCATTCAACTTGATCAGAGTGCATTATTGAGTATCATGTTTTGATTTAGATTACATTGACATGCTAACACAAAAGATTTTTTTGATCTTAGCTAATGTTGCTAACATATACCCCATGTGTTTCATCTTACAAGATTAATGGATATTCATTAAAATGAACAAATGTTGATGGGTTTATGATTTATTGTTAATTTGAACCTTTGTTAACTAATATGGTCCCATTCAAGTCATTATGTTGACATTTGGTCCTTGATTGATTAATTAAATCCAAGTTTAAATGGCATTCAAAACCTTAGTCTAAATTACTTTAGTCTAAGTTCTTATTAAAATGGATACATATTTTTGACAAGTCACTTTATTTAATATTAGTCTTAATTTAATTTTAACCTAAGTTTTGATCAAGTTTATTAATTTGTTAAAACTTTAATCTAAGATTTATGCTAAGTCATTATATGTCCTAGACACTTATTCTTTGATTTTACTGTTCATAGGTACAAATTGAATGCAAGGCTTCCAAGTGTTAAAAATTCACTCGATCAAATAAAATATCAAACTCACATGGGTGATCACATGAAGTCAATAATTCAAAGTTCCTTAGATCAAAGATTAAAGGTGTGTACTCTTACATACAAATTCTGATTGATGATTTGCATTGAAGACTCAAGTTAATAAGTCAAGATAGAATTATGGTGCATGTTCAATCATATAGAGGAGATGTAATGGCAAGCATAAAGTCAATACATCAAAAGATCTTGAGATTGAATTTGATGCTGCCATGTGTCACAATCATGGTGAATCTACATCATATCAATGGCCCATGTTTAATCATATGTTTAACAAATTAATGGCATAGTTTGATCATTATAGTCATATAAAATGCCCAAATTGGGAGTTTGAGTGTGGCTTGTGACACCCCATCCATAGGAAATTTTTGCATGCTCTTGAGACCCTTTTAGACACCTTTTTAATCATTATCAATCATCTAAAACCTTCTAAATGGTCACTCTACCTTAACTAGACAATATTTCCCATGCCAATCCTATTTCCCTAGGTCCCAGGCCTATAAGATACGAGCACCCAATTTGGAATTTAGCACCCCCTAGAGAAGTGACCCATTTTTAGTGGTCCTATCCATTTGCACTTTAATCTCCAATGATCATTTTCATCTGATCCTTATCCTTAATTAGGTTGGCCTAGCATGAATACATCTGACCCATGACTAATTTTTCCCTATAAAACCCCACTCAAAGCTCATTTACAAATGAGGTGACCAAACATACAAATAAAAAATAATACAAAAAATCACTAAGGTAAAATTTCCTATTCTTTGCATATAATCACCCAACACAGTTATAAACCTACTCAAATCCTCATACCAGTCCCTAGCCACCACAAACACTATCAATTTGGAATTTGCATCCACATCACACTATTTCACAAAGCACACTAGGTGGGAGAACTACATATAACTCGATCCCTCTTAGGAATATTGGTATGTATGTAGCATGCCCACATAAGGGGTGTGGATTGCATGTTTAGTATATATTTCACACTAACCCCCCTCTTTCTTAAGTGACTCAAATGCCATTTTATCAAGTATGATGGAGGGTTAGGTTTTGAAGAAAAAATAAAATCCAAAGCAAGTTTCATTGAAAACCAGTGCTTGATTTTTCATATGCATGCTCACACAGGCATATCATAACTACCTATAAAGTTTCAAGTCTCTTGATCAGTTTAGACTATAGTAGTAGGAATGGACAATAATGTTAGACACCAAAGTGTCCACTTTTTGGTGCTCCTATCCTTTCACTCAATGAAATCCAAATTCAAGTTTATGGCACTTTCATAGTCCTGCATAGTCATTTTCAACCTTTGTATCAACCATCTCAGTCTATTTTCTAGCTAAGTTATATTTATTCTTATTTATTGCTATTTTTAGAAAGGTGAAAAAGATAAATAATTACACAAATAAGGACTATATTTATTGCTATATTTTATACTAACTTAATAATCTAGACCCTTAGCAAAGATAGGAATAAAAATCCATTATTCTTAAATAAGTTAAATCATTTGGTGAACCTGACTTACTTCGCTTGTGCACAAAAACCCTAGTGAAAATTCCTTGTTGATTTTTAGTAATATGTTTCTAATTTTTTTTAATTAAATCAAATTTCACATAAAATCAAAAATGGATCTCACTTACTTCAAAACATTTACTACAAATAATGAGTCCATACTCAGTCCTATCATGTATATGAATGATGAAGTTTACTATATGTTAATGAAAAGCTTCATTCTTTCCCTTTCATACTTTTTATAATATGGGATGATATTAAGAAATTTATTGATAAACATGTTAAGATCCATTTCCTTCAAAGCAATGTTTACTTTTCTTTAATACAAGGTTTCATTATTTCTTTTACATACCCTCTCTCTCATGTAAAATAATTTTTAAATCTATCTTGCTAAACATGTTAGAAATGCCATGTCACAAGTCATTTTTTTATGCATTAGTGCAAAATTCCATGCCCTCTATCCCTTGTTTTCTATCTCTCATGTGGAATGTTATTTATAATCATATTGATATACAACTTATAACTCCAATTACATGAATTTATTCATACACGGTTTCTACCTAGATGTATCTAAATCTTTGGCTACTTTTAAGTATCTCCCTATCACTACTAGACACAAGAAAACACTAGTGGTTATATCTATTCCTCCTCCCTTTAAACTTGGTTCACCTAGCTCTTACCCCACACTTACTACCATCTCTATGCCTATAGTAGATCATGAGATACATACTATCACCCAAGTTTATGAATATAGGTAGGTTGATTACGCCCATGGCTATAGCTTTGTCACTTAGGCTAGAACCCCTTTTGATATAATTTTAGTTATTTACCTCCTTCAAAAATCAGATGCTTACAAAGATGTGTTATATGCAGCCTTTCGTAATACTAGATTTCTTATTTTTGTTAAACTAGCTTATGTTGCCTCTATCTTCAACACAATGCAATGGACTGAAGAGCATATTTCCTTTGAGAAATAGGATTTACCCTTTCACAACATCATTGAACAACATCTACCCTTGTATATTAAATTAAGTATTAATGATGTAGGGGTAAAAAGAGTGTTAGTTGATGATGGTTCAAGATTCAAAATTTGCAACATTTCCTTTCCATAAACATTTTAATAAATAACCTATAGATCTAGACCATTTTGACATGAACATTAGAGGTTTTGATAATATTCCATAGAAAGTCATGGGTCAAATAACACTCAATCTTAGTTTGGGACCTAAGACATTACCAACTACTTGCCAAGTCATACCAAATAACCTCAATTATAATTTATTACTTGGTTAGCCTTGGATTCATGATATACATGTAGTCCCTTACACACTCCATAATTCTTTAAAATTTAGTCACAAAGGCTACATCTACACATGCTCAATGGACAACAAACCTTTTAAATGCTTATAGGTTGATGAATCTTCATAGAATTACATTTTTTATTTTAATCCAAGCAATATACCTACACAACACACTATTAACATTGTACCTTCAAACTATACAACACATCAAAAGCTTCCAAATTCTGTAATAACACCAATACCAAATCACCAATTTACCTCTCCTTTTACACTTGAATATATTCATAAGATGGGATATCATGGCAAAGGTCATAGAAATCATAGACAAAGAATCATCAATCCTATCGAGGCATCCGCACAACATGGAAAGTAAGGATTGCGATATTAGCTTACCCTTCTTCATGATAAACCTTATTCCACTACTTCAAAGAATATAATGTTTTATCCACCCATTACACATGTAAACCATATGGTTAATCATGCTTTTACATTATCATTGATATATATTGATCTCATTGATGACATAGTTTCACCAGATATGTTCACATTAGATGATTTATCTAATGATGAATCCATCCTATATTTTCTCAGAGCATATGAGGACCTCCTATCTTGATATCATAAAAATAGATTTCCTCATCACAGAAATGCCTATGTTTACTTTGAATAAAATTTAGATTCTCTCGAGGACATACCAATTGATTTAGATGATACTATTCCTACAACCCCATACACACTAGATCATTACAAATTGGTTAATAACGAAAAAATTGATTTCAATTTTGGAACCGATCAAGATCCTACATTATCTTGTTAGCCACTACCCTATGAAAGGAATATGATATAGATATTTATCAAAATTTGATATATTTTCTAGAACTCTTTGCTTGGTCTTACTCAAATATGCTAGGAATTGATACATCTATAGCAATCTATTAGATTCCATTATACCTTTATGCTAAACCAATTAAGAAAAAAAATTACAAAATGCATCCTAAGGTGGATCTCTTAGTTAAAGATGAGATCCAACACCTCTTAGATGCTAGTTTCATTTGACCAATAACACACCCTTAATGGATTTCCAATATAGTCCATGTGGTTAAACCTAATAGAAAAATTTGGTGTTATTTTGATTCTTGAGACTTAAATAAAGCATGCCCAAAAGATGATTTCCCCTTACCTAATATTGACATGATCATAGAATCCACAATGGGGTATGAAATCTTATCATTCATGGATGGATTTGTAGGATACAACCAAATTAAAATCACTGAAGAATATCAAGAAAAAAAATATTTTACAACACCTTGGGGTAAATTTTGTTACATTATCATGACTTTTGGATTAAAAATTGTTGGAGTCACATATCAGCATACTATGACACATATATTTCATGATTTGATTCCCCACACCATTGAGGATTATGCCAATGATTTATTATCTAAATCTAAATAATGATAATATTACACCATCAATTTATGATAGATTTTTCAACGACTCAAGAAATATAATGTTTGATTAAACCCAAAGAAATGTGTGTTTGGAGTTACATCAGGTAAACTCTTAGGTTTCATAATTTCTCAACATGGCATAGAGGTTGACCCTAAGAAAGTTAAAATAATTGTCGACATGCCACCTCCAATGAACTTAAAATAACTTCAATATTTATAAGGCAAGATCCAAGTAATCCACTATTTTTTAGCTCAACTTAATGATAAGACTCAGTCATTCACTTGATTATTAAACAAAGATACAAAGTTTATTTGGGACCAAGCATGTTAAGAAAGCTTCGACACAATCAAGAAATATCTTCTTAATCCACCTATTCTAATACCACCTATACCTGATAGGCCTCTCTTACTATATATCTCAATAATAAGTCATGCATTAGGATCGTTATTAACACAACATGATGATCGACATATCAAGCAGGCAGTTTATCTCATCAATCACACATTAGTTGATTATGAAAAAAATTATTCCATGATGGAAAAACTATGTCTATCATTAGTTTTTTCCACATAAAAAATTTGAAATTACATGATCAATAATGAGACTCAAGTTATCACAAAATTAGATCCCTTGAAGTTTATAATGGAAAAACCACATCTCTCTAGTTGCATAAAAAAATGGGTCATGTTATTAATATTTTTTTACTTAAATATAGTTCTATATAAATCAATAAAGGGCCAAATCATTATAGATCATTTGGTAGCCACACCACTCTTAGATACTAATCTTATTAGTGACACATCTAGAGATTATTTTATTGCTTATTATACTCATTCTAACACTTGGACCATGTTATTTGATGGTTCTTAATGTGCATCAAGTGTAGGGGTAGGCATTATCTTTATAAACCCTTTTGGTCACATAGTTCCTATTGCATATAAATTAAGCTTCTCCTACACTAACAACAACATAGAATATGAGGCACTTGTCTTAGGTCTCTTTGCCACCTAGTCACTCTAAATTAGATCTATTTGAGTCTTTGGTGATTCCAAAATTTATGGTAAACCAAGTCAATGATGTATATCAAACAAAATAAAAACATCTTATCCCATACTGAAATATGGTATAATATTTATCGTCACAGTTCAACTAATTTTCTATAGAAAGTATACCAAGAAAAGACAACTAACATGTAGACACAATGATAAGTATGAAATTTTTGATTCCTATCGACATCAATGATAATTAATCTATTTTCATAATTAAATTATTACAATCATCATAAATATCTAATGCATATTTTATTGCCCTTTTCATCTTAGCCACTATGTACAGTTCTATAACTCTAGAGTGGTTCTATGATACCTATAACTTTCTAAACAAATCTATTACACCAAACACTCTCTCATGAAATGAAAAACACAAGTTATAAAAACAATCACTCTATTATGTAATCATTAGTAGAGACATTTTTAAGTGATCCTTTGATGAATAATTACTTTGATACTTGACTTTAATAGAAGCCAAAATTAATCTTACACAAATACACAATAGTAAGTGTGGTGGTCACTTTAGTGGAAAGGCCATTTCACAAAAATTGCTTTGATAGGGATACTACTAGCCCATAATGAAAGATGAATTTTCAAAATATGCAAATCTATACAATAAGTGTCAATGACACAGTAACCTACAATATGCACCATCACAAAAATTATAGCCTATTGTCTCTCCATGGTCGTTTATGTTATGAGGATTCAATATTATTATAAATATTAACCCTAAGTCCAATAATGGACATAATTTAATCATCATACCTAAAAAATAATTTACCATGTGGGTGAAAGCCATTCTAATTCAATCTACCATAGGTGAGGACATTTATAGCTTCCTCATGACTCATATTATTTCACACTTCAGCTTACCTGTAGCTATCATTTTAGATAATGGAAAATCATTCAAGAATACAATTATTAAGAAATTTTGAATAAAATATAAGAATAAACACACATTCTCCATTCCATACTACCCATAATAAAATGATCAAGTAGAGGCTACCAATAAAACCATCAATAATATTTTGAGTAAAACAATTACCAAATTCGAAGATGACTAGCACAATCAACTAGTTTATGAATTATGGGCTTATCACATAAGTATTAATACACCCATAAGAGCCACTCCTTATTTAATCATTTATGGTACAAAGGAAATTTTACCATTAGAATTATAAATCCCATCTCTGCATGTTTCCTTTAAAGGTATCCTCACTGATGACTAGTATCGTAAAAAGTATCTACACAAGCTTAAGTTGTTAGACCACACATTCAACTAGCTGAACATTTTAAAATATACCAACAATGTATACATTGATCCTATAACAAATGAGTTCAAACAAGAGAGTTTAAAGTTAATGATCTCATTCTCAAAGAAAATCTTTGCAATGTCACTACCAATTAAGAAATCAAAGGAAAATTTGAATTAAATTGGCTAGGTCCATACCTCATTATCAAAAAACTTATCTCTAAAGTGTATCATCTATCCTGAATTGAAGGAAAGAAAATAAAAAATATAATGATTAATATGCATCTACATAAATTATATGTATATTATTTCATTACACACACTTTATTATACATAGTTTTTTTCTACTTACTTGTACATAGTTTCTCATCTTACTTGTACATAGTTTCTTTTCACTTTCTTGTACATAGTTTCCTTATGATTAATTATATATAGTTTATTTAAAAATACCAAAAAAAATATAACATGTCAAAATATGAAAAACAATACAATATTTAAAAATACCAAAAATAATATAACATGTCAAAATACCAAAACATTCATATAACTCAAAATACCAAAAACTTTTCAATTATATGTATTATCCATGATTTACATTTATACTACCATTCTAGACTTACATTTTGCTATTCTATGCTATTGTTTGTCAATTTAACTACATTACCATGCTTCACTTGATCTTCTTTAAGTGTGTGTAGTGACACCTAGATCCTTGATTACTTCACTCTACCCATTGAGGGGGCATCCTACTTTTACATTCGAGACCTACATCAACATATATACCCATCAAGGGAATCTTCTACATGAATATACCATCCAAGTTATGTCATTACTACACCAATAACTCTAGTTATCATGTTGATGTACATTACTTACTAGCTTACATAGATTATTATATCAACACTCACTAGTATATGACACTTGTGTATTTATTAACATCTACCTATTCTTAAACTACATGTTTTGCATACTTTCATTTCTTGCTTTGATTAGTTAGATGTGATAGTATTTACAAAATTTACATGCCTTATTTTCTTGATTTGAGCAACTAGATGTGATTGCATTTCTCAATTCCTATTTTGGTACTTGTGTGTGCCTTAGGACATTTGATAATGTCCTTTGCTTGTACTCTTGTATGTGCTTATGATCCTCACACCAATCTTGCTTGTTTGTAATTATATGTGTGTGTGGGAATTTGAACATGCCTTGTATGATTTCTTTCCCAATTTGAGTGACATGCACCCATATCCCTTATTTTCTTGCCCCCTTGGACTCTTTTTTATGCTTCTTTCTTCTTGCCTTGTGTGATTGTTTGAATCTCAATTGTTTGCAAATTCATGAACCACATCATGCATTATCTTTCCTTCTTAGATGCCATGATAGACATCATAATCCATCCATCCTTGAAAACTAACTAGATTTCTAGTTTTAGTTCACTATATTGCACATACTATTACATTATTACATCTATCTAGGTATACCCCTATTGATCTAACAAGATCCAACACAAACTATGGTATATATTGAGAAATATTTTTGATCATCATTGTTATATCATTTATTTCATAGCATAACATACTTTCAAGGATCTTTCTTCTGAGGTCAGTCATTATAGGGTCTTCATTCCTATCCTCAGAAGAGGGGGCAACAAATAGGGATTTTATCATAGAGATCAGAGCCCTTTACTGGTCAAAATTAGTTTTTAGGACACTCACAAAAATAATCAAAATTCAAAACATGTAGAATAGACCAAAAAATAAGGATGAACATAGAACAATCATAAAAAATAGTAACAAAAAAGAGCACCCCATTCGGACTATAACACCCTATAGTAAAGTGTCCACTTTTTGATACTCCTATCTAAACAACCAAAACCTAGAATTTTCAAAAATAGATAGGAAGTTAAGGTTAATTATAGTTTTTTTAGATATAATCTAGTTTAGATTAGGTAGTTTCAATATTGTTTTACTTAGGTTATCTAGATATAGGGGACATCATGTGTGGCATGATGGCTCTTGTTTCTAATTTTAGATTGGGTAGTTGGTACAATTTCTAGATTTAAACCCATGTTATAGACACCAGTGATTAGGGGTAATATGCATGGCACATTTACCTTCTTTTCTTTCTAGTTCATTGTATTACCTAGGTATTATTAGTAGTTACGTGCCTTATTCCATTTATAGGTGGTTGGCATTATTTTAAAGTGGCTTTCATATAATCCTAGCTCTCAATTTTGGGGTGGCTTTCATATAAGTTTAATCTCCACCTTTTAAAGTGGCTGAGATAGGCCTATTTCTCAGTACACATTTGACTATCCATGCCACATTGTTAGATTATAGAGCATTTATAAGCTTCATGAGCCATCTCATACGACACATTCATACCAATATTAGTTCATATTTCACACTTAGTGCACAATGATGGAGCCAAAGGACTAGCTAACTTTTGTATTCTTGAACCACCTACTTAGAGATATTAGACACATAGTACAAACATTGATTAACACATGCATGATCACATAACTTCACTACATAGTGGTTAATGATGGAGCCAAAGGGCCAGCCTTTGTATTCTTGAGCCACCCTTAGGGAATTGAGCACTCAGCTTCGTTTGTGATATTAATCTTATTACAACACATACCTAGCATCACTCATCATCACTCAACATCACAATAGGTTTTGTATTGGTTCACATACCTAGTGAGGTGTATTTGTTCCTTTATTTTCCTCTCTCTTTTACTTAGCCTTTGTACATTCTTATTTTAGACATATCATGTCTAGTAAGAACTAATCTACTCATTTTTTTCTTTTAGATTTATGCTTTATGGTGTGATATCTCTACACACACTCAAAATCACACATCTTCATGGGCTTCACCCTTATGGGTAAGTTCAGGTACACTTTTTACTTTTCCTTTATCTTAGTATTTTGCTTTATTGAATCACTAAAATAAAAGGGGGTAAATGTCATCATATAAAATATCCAAATTAGTAGTTTGAGTGTGGCTTGAGACACCTCATCCATAGGTACTTTTTACATGTTCTTGTTAACCTTCTAAATACCTTTTTACTCATTACCAAGCATCTATAACCTTCTGAATAGTCATTCCACCTCATCTAAATAATATTTCTCATGCTAATCCTATTCCCCTAGGTCCTAAGCCTATAGGATAGGAGCACCCTATTTGGACTATAGCATCCCATAAAGAAGTGTCCCATTGTTAGCGGTCTTGTCCATTTGCACTTTGATCTCCAATGGTCAATTTCATTTGGTCCTTGTCTTTAATTAGGTTGTACTAACATGAATACATATGACCCATGACTATTTTTCCCTATAAAATCCTACTCAAAGCTCATTTACAAAGGAGGTGACCAAAATTACAAATGAAGCAAGAATACAAACAAATAACTAAGGAAAACTTCCCTATTATTTGCTCATAGTCACCCAACATAACTGCAAACCTACTCAAATCCTCATACCAGTCCCTAGCCACCTAAAATGCTATAAATTTGGCATTTTCATCTATATCACATATTTCAAAAAGCACACTAAGTGGGAGAACTACATATGACTTGATCCCTCTTTGGAGTATTATTATGTAGGAAATGTGCTCACACAAGGGGTGTAGATTTCACATTCAGTACATATTTCACACTAACCACCCTCTTTCTCAAGTGACTCAAATACGATTTTATTAATAATTGTGGAGGGTTAAGGTTTGAAGACAAAATTAGATCCGAAGTGAGTTATATCAATGACCAATGCTTGATTTTTCATAGGCATTCTCACATAGGCATAACTCAACTATCTAGAAAATTTTAGGTCTCTGTAATCAGTTTAGATAATAGTGGTAGGAATGGACAATAGTACCAGACATTAAAGCATCCAATTTTTAGTGCTATTATCTTTTCACCCAATTAAAGATAGATTTAGGTTTATGACACCTTCCTAATCCTATACACATGCATTTTCAACCTTTGTATCAACCATCTTAGTCTATTTTCTAGCTAAGTTATATTTCTTTTTATTTATTACTATTTTTAGAAAGGTGAAAAAGATAAATAGTTGCACAAATTAGGATTTTATTTATTACTATATTCTAATTGATTTATTAATCTAGACCTTTAACTAAATTAAGAATAAAACTCCATTATTCCCAAATAAGCTAAATCAATCATACAAATCAAAGATCGATGACATGCATTCAACCATGTAGATGGAGATCAATGGTGCAAATCAAGCCAATAAATCAATAAACCTAGATTACATGTAAGGCCACCACATGGTGTAATAATATTAAATAAATAAAGACTAATAGCAAGGTAAATAGAAGTAATGTAGGGATAATTAGTGTCACAATCTTGGAAACTCAAATCAAAGATCAATAGCCAACATTGAAAGTCAAGGCTAAGAGACTCTTGAGGAGATCAATAAAGTGAATCTAATCAAGTTTTCAGGGGCACAAGATGAAGACACGTGTCTAAAGTGATAATGTTCATATTTTAAAGTTAAATAAATAGTGTGGCAAAGATATGCCACATAGGTAGACATGTCATATTGAAATATTTTATGGACCCAAGCATGCAGAGTTATAAATACAAGATCAAAATATGATTTGGGTTACCAAAATAAATAATTAAAACTCATATGCCACCATTAAAGATCAATTAAACCCTCCAAAATCTCTTAGACATATGAAAATTACCTAAAATTATTCATACATTAATTGTTTCAAACTAGAAGAGAGAGCTTGATAATCAGAACTATTTAAAGAGTCTAACCAGATAATTGAAAATGTTGAATTATCATTCACAAGTAGACAATTTAATGAAAATCATAGCAATGGAAACCTATGGACATAATTCAAAAAAATCAATTGAATTATAATTGTTACTATACATAGAGGGAAAATTATTTAACTATATAGAATTTGTGGCTTATTCACTAAATACAGGAGATAATAACTATTCGATCTTATTCTAGACCATAGAGAATCAAGGAATTTTAACCAAAGAAGAGGATAAGATACTTATGATAAATATACTGTATGATGACATCATGGTAATTTAGCTTATAGGACTCCATTATGCTATTACCAAGCTAAAGATAGATGACAATAGATAGTGGATCCCATGGTAGGGTAAAGGAGCACTTGAAGAGCAAAGGCATTTTAGCTATAGCTTATGAACATGAACCTAGAGCATATGAATTTATGTACACTAAGTCAACAACTTATTATGAAGTTGTTAGAAGACTAAAGGAATATAATGTAAAACCTAAATCTAGATTATTGAGAGCTTAGAAGATGGAAGATAGATGACAGCTTGGTCCTAGACAACATCATCTAGCAGATGTTAGCCCTTTTAGGATTCCCCCAATCGATATACAAATAGAGCATAATATTTAATAAACAATACTAAGAGAAGTTGCTTCAAGATCCTTAGTCCCTGATCCTTCTAGAACAAAAAAATAAGATTCACCTTAATAGGAGGAAATTCACATGATATCTTTGGATCTACAAGAATCTCTTGACGATGCATTGAGAATGCTCTCCATGACTTATGAAATAAACTTAGATGTAGATTAGGAAAATGTTGAGGAAGTTAAACAAGAAAAAGGAAAATAAGAGTCATTGAACCTAGTGATCATGGATCCTCCTAAGAGGAAGGTTGAGACTAGAATTTTCCAAAAGGTAAGGAAATAAAAAATGACAATCATTCCCCTTTTAAAGGATATCAACATATTCAGTAAAGAGAACCCAATCTATGGAGCAGAAATACCTAAATGGTTCATATATGAACCAAGGATGGAGAAGATTCCTATTTTCTATCACCCATGAGATATAATGAAGACCATAAAGACCCTTCTATAATAAGAGTTAAAGCCTTGGATAATAAAATTGCAAAATGAAGACGAAAGGAGATTTGCTACTCTAACTCACTCAATAGACTAGTTACAAGCAGAGGTTCCAATTAAGCATATGGCCTAGTCTTCATTAAGAGTTAGGTATGATCAAAATACTATAGGCCTATAAAGAGTAATTAAAATAGTTGTCATAGAATAAGGTCAAGAAGTTCTACACCAAAGGGTTGAGCCTTTGGTTTACCTAACTCATAAGAGAGAATAGAGACCAGGGGAAGACCCCATGTTTGAAGAAGATGTTATGGATCTATCCCAATCATAATTAAAAAGGTTATAGGATGTAATCAAAGGAATAAAACAAGAGAAGAAAATTCTAGAAGAATAATATATTCTATCAGTATCACTAGATATTGTTAATAAATTTAAAACAACTATCTACAAGACATTCAATTCTTTGAAGGCAATAAGGTCTGAATTGGACATGGTGAGTAAACAACATGCCATGGCTTTGAACCAAGCCAATCAGTGGCAAGGCTCAGATAATAAAATAAAGGCATTGATCAAGATATTAATGGAAAACTAGATCCTTGAACTTAAAATGGTCATCCCATCACACTTGAATATGCCCATAATAATCTTGATGGAGAAAATTAGGGACATAAATAAGTGGTCAAAAAGCATGGAAGGCCTCTCAAGAGACTTCAAATAACTAGAGGAATAAATGATACAAATACTAGGAAAATTGATTAAGGATCCAACCATCCCCAGTCAAATAGGCCTAATAACTGATAAATAATTCTAGTATAGATCTACTAAGTTCATCTAAGAGGTTAAGAGAAGGGTAGGCACCACAAGGGCTAGCAACAAGTGTATCTTAAACTTTATCTTTATACCAAATGAAAATATTGGTAATGTCAGGAGTATAAAAGAAGCCGTGGACATAATGGATGAATTATTCAAAGATTTAATATGGCAAATAGAGGACCTATTCATAGAGTCAATCATTAATCATAGATTGATTGATGAACAATATGACAAATCCATGAAGATTTTAGAACAAAAGTAAAAGGTTGCAACTTTAAGGGCATCTCAAAGTCAACATAGATGACTTAGAACATTATTTTGTATTAAAACCATGTAAATCATTTGAAAATAATATACTATTTTGTAAAAGCATGTGCAATGTGTAACGCACATGGCATATAGGTTAGTCACATTTGAAAAGTATCATTGGTATTAGAATATTTATAAGAAGACATCTATCCTTGACACTTTTTTGATTCCCTTTAGCCAATGACTAACTGAAATATCTAATGGGTTGATTTTCAAACCTATAAAAGGATGTATTATCATTGGAATAGAGGAGGAAGTTTTGAGAGCAAAACTATTTTGTAAATTTTGGAGCAAATAATATAAGCAAGAAAATTCTATGAAGATTATTTTATTTTGTTTGTTTATTTGTTATCATGGTTTCTTCCTAAAATATCTATTCTAATGTTTATATTTGAAGTGATTTTATGAGTTCTAGATGTGCATGTATTAATTCAGAGTTGTTAATTTGAGCTTTACACTAGGCTGACTGAAAATTGTTCGATTCATTTCAATATCATTACTTTTTTGGAAGATGTACAAATGCAATTTTCTTATTTAAGTAAATATTTAAAGTGAATCTAATTTCTAATTTGCATGTTTTTAAATATCCTTAAGCATTTTCCTAGTATATAATAGGATCTATACTATTTAGTAATTTCCTGTCATATGCTAGTTTGAAGATGCATATATTTGATGAAATTAGAGCTTTATCTAGATGTCTGAACTAAAGAAAAGAAACATCTCTTTTCTACCTTACCCTACCTATTTTCTCATTTTTTTTGATGAAATCACTATAGTTTACTTTCTCATTGTTAATATTCATGCTAGATTAGAGTCTTAGACTTTAGATTATAATCATTTTTCATTAGATTAAACTAAATAACATTTATCTTCATAAAGCTTTAAGACCAAGGTTACTCCCAATAACCACTTGCATAATTGTTTTTGGAAATAGTCAAATAACTTGGTTGCTACTCCACCATAGATCTCAAAAATATCACAACCAAAAACTCATGCAAAAGATTTTTTGAATCTTGAAATGAGAAGTGTTGTCAACACTATCATAACCCTATGATACATTTACACACACCAATAAGTGGGAGGGGGACCTCGACCCCAACCCCCAACTTTGGATAGAAGTGGTTATATATGCATGGCTATTTTCCATATAGATAGGGACAAGGGTACCAATATATAGGTAGTCCATTGGTCACCATTTCTATATATAGGGGTGATCTCAGGAGAGAGAGGAAGCCTATCTATATATGGGGATGGATGCCACCTATTAGCCACCCATAGATGATGTGGTGCTTGACCCCTTCCCCACATATAGAGTGGGGTTTGATCTCATGAGTCACTTCTCCTAGCCTGTGTAGTAATTTTATGAGATTATGAGGTCACCCCAAAGATAAATAGATATATGGGGTGGGGAAGCCCCCCCATCTCTCATTTGATATATAACCTATCTATGGGGTGGGGGGTCCAAAAAAATAGAACATAGCCCTATCTCATCTATTCAATATAAATCCCCATTAAACTTTATATGGGGTGCCAAAAAAAAAATATCATGCCCTTCCCCTTTATATATAATATATACTATGAGGGTGTTAATTAAATTATATATTTTGGGGGTGAACATAGTGACCTATTTATCTAAACTAATAGAATATATATCTTTGGGGTGAGTATATAAAACTCTATATCTAAACTAATATATTCCAAAGATATGGGCAAGAGAGCACCTCATTCATATAGAGTATAGACCTAGACCTGATAGTCTAGTTCTTAGAGTTGGGTTGGGGTTGAGGGTGATTATCTACTATAGGTAGACTCCATCAAGAGATCATCAACACCTTTCTTCTCCACAAATCTCTATTGACTATTCTAATTAGATCACCCTCTATATAAACTAGTCAACTATTATAGAAGACAATAAACTATTCTAGTAGTTATGATAATGCCATGTGCCCTATATCCCTATCTAAATAAGGGGTGCCTACATAGATATAGGAGTTGGGAAGAGAGATATAGATGTGGGGACATGTAATCACTATAGAGGCACCCCCTCTCTCTATCTATCTATCTAACTCTATACAACAATCTCTTCTCTCTATATGGAGGGTTGGGTCCTATCTAATCTTTATATGGGGATCTAAAGGACCCTTGCCATGTTCGATAACTAAAATATACATATATGTGATAATTAGTTTAAATTTTAGAAAATCATGAAGTGTACCAACATGATATATATGTATATATATATATATATATATATATATATATATATATATATATATATATAATCTAAGATCTAATGTTCACCCAAGATAGATATATAGTCATTTCCATGGGATGGTAGTGGAATTGGAAGATTTCATGAAGTGTACCAACATGATATATATATATATATATATATATATATATATATACATACATACATATATATACATATATACATACATATATATATACACACACACACACACACACACACACACACACACACACACACACACACACACACACACACACACACACACATAGAGGGACTAGACTACTAGGGTGACCCATATCTAGATAGGGGACCTTTTTTAGCAAGATAGGGGTTAGATGCCTCCTATGGATTTTATCAAATCCCCATATATAGATAGGTCCCCAAACTATAGATAGGAGGACTATCTATCTATACTGGTCCCAACCCTAATAAGATATGCTAGTAATATGGAGGGAGGGAAGATTGAATGGAAGGTACAAAATATCAATATTAAGAGCTCATGGGCCCCATATATATGGATAGACTAATAATAGGAGGGAGGATTGGCTAGAAGATTTAAACCTCCCAAATATTAGAATATCACTACATAATCTATGTGGTATGGGAGGTAAACACTGAGGGTGGGACATGAATGTAATCAACCACTGAGGGTGGAGAACTACATTTATGTCATATAGTTAGAGTGGAGAACTATATGACATGAATGCAGTTAACCAAAAATACTAACTACATTCATGTAGTTAATTGACAACCTATATATCTATTTGGGTGACTACATTCCTATAGTGAACCACTAAAAATGACACACTACATACATGGAGTCAACTGGGAAACTACATGTAGACATAAAGTCAACCACTGAGAGAATTATAGACAATGGGCCACCTAAATAGATATATAAGGTTGGGCCTTTAGGCATATGAAATGAAGTCAAACCACCCATACACTAACTACTATTTTATATTAATTTCCCACCCCTATAGATTTTTATGGCCCAAGATTCCTTGATTTAGACAATAAAAGGCTTGGGGGATTATAAATTCTTAACACATATTAGGGAGAAATCCTATCAATCTGAGGATAAATTAATAAAAAAATTTGATTAGGGCTAGTAAGAATCTACATTTGTGATCATGGCATGTGTGGGATGAGGAGGAAGGGATAGTTTGGCAGTGGGTGTGGGATTTTAGAGAAATTGGTGAGTGATATTGGGATTAGTTTCCCTAGTTAGTTAGTCTATATATATAGGGAAAGTGGGTTCAAAAGGCTAGTATTCCTTAAAAGGACTAGGCTAAAGGGTACATATGGTAACCCTATCTATATGGATAAGTTGGTCGATCCCTAAATAGATAGATAGGGCAAACAACCAAGAGGGCACTCCTCACTCCTTGATTTATCACCATATCTATCTATTTTATATTCCCCCCTCCATAGAATATAGGGGAATGAGTTTAGATAGGGGCATAGTTACACCATATCAATTTTATCAAAATTTCATTTCCCTAGATTTCTATAATTCATTTTGTGATTGATATGAGATCAATCATCAGTCTTACAAAAATTACAAGTAGATCAAATCAAAAATTCTATAAGTTGATCTAACTTCAGTAAATCAAGGAACTCAACTCTAGAGACCTTACTAAGGAAGACTACTTCTTATTCTATACAAAATATGAGGGACATATAAAATCTTGAGTATATGAAATATTGGGTCAGGTAAGGTAAGGTATGGTATAATACTACGGCCAGGGCTAGGGATGAACTCTCCTAAATTCAACACCTTTAATTGATAAATATTATTTTTCTCTATCCCATATCTAATACGCATATCTCTATTAATATATTTAAATAATATACTCCACCCATTCGATCAATGCATAACTATAATCAAGCATCACCCCTTGAGACTAGTTGTTAAGGGTATGTATCTACCCTATATTATCCATATATAACTCCCCAGAATGTACTCTAGAGAGTCAGGCAACATTGAGCCCATATGTAGAAAGGCCCCCATCCCTATAGACCTACATATTAGAGGCTCCTATCTAGAATCTTTGACAATAGGCATCTATGTAATATACTCTCCATATAGGGTAGGGGTGCCATATCGAGGACATATATTAGACACATAGAGATAAAACCCCTACTATTGTTAGATGATCCCTCAACTCATGTTACATATATAATCAATCTTGAATCATCTATCTGATAGGATTGGGATTAGGATTAATTCTATATCAGATCGATGAAATGAACTCCCCTATGTATATAGATATAGATTACCCCACTACCATATAGATATAGAGGACCCTAATCCCCACTCTATAGATGTTATGTTATGTTGATACCTATTTATTCTTTTGGGTCCCCACTCCCCACTCCCCACTCCCCCTTATTTTCAAGTGATCTAATATATATATCTATGGATGGATAGATATATATATCTAAGATATCTACATAGATCTATAGAGTAATTATATAGAGAGATAGATAAGTAGATGGATGGATATAATCTATCTATTAACCCCTGTCATACTAGTTATATATATAGGGAAGTCTATTCACCCTC